>LAPY01003656.1:26014-40317 GCA_000970635.1 Eragrostis tef
TTTGGTATGTTTTTATTTTCTATGAGCGATTGCTGGACCGTTGATATATATGTTGTTTTGTTGGGTCGATGTTCCCGCTTATCACCGGTTACCGGACCGTTTCCCGCATATACCGTCCGGATTGGTTCGTTTTCGAATGACCGAAACTGTCCCGATCGTTTCCGTTCCCGGCTTTCCCGTTTCCGTTTTCGTCCGGTGATATAAATGTGGAAACGGAAACGGTTGGGCTGTTTTCCGACCGTTTCCGTCCGTTTTCAGCCCTACTTCCAACAAGCAACCCAAGTAGTGAAAAAGAACACCTCAGAGATGATGTCAGCTTGAGGTGTTCAAATTTGCAGTGATCAATGCTCTGGGATTGCTCTGAGTTATTCAAACAAAAGAAACATAATAAATTTACCTTGATGGACCCTTTAATTGTGAAGTGAAGATGTTGCATTCAAACGCCGCATCAAATACATGATCTGGAGCACTAAAAGAAACACCATAGTAACAGCTCGTTAATCAAAGTAATTTGAAACAATAAATTAAACAAAGACTTTATAGGAAGGATAGATCCACTGCGCAAGAAAGCAACAGAAGTCATCTTACAATGCAACATGCAATAATCAAATTTAGCATTGTTTGGGTTCCTATCAAAATATCTAGGCACGAAGTGTTAGCTACATATATGTATTGATCTGCACTACAATAAAAGCTAGTGTCTCTCAATGCCAAAAACATTGTAATGTCCTGAAACACACACAACTATAATCCAAGATTGTTGCCACCAATGCCAATAAGAATGCTTTGTTCCTTCTTCAATTACAAACATGAAGAAGAAATGAACTTACCATTTGATCATTTCTGCTAGCAGGCCAACAGTTTTGGACAATATTTCAGCATGACTAACATCTTGCACATATTTGAAAATAGAATTGCAGAATAATTTGGCAATATCAATCCTGATAAAGACAAAGCATATTATTCGACATTGCCTTACAAAGTACTATATTGAATCTGAGCATGTCCAAAGCACTATACTGATTCTGAGCATGTCCAAAGCACTAAATGGAATCCGAATATTTGTTTCAAACCTGATATGGTTTTCAATCTGTCCAATGTTCTTTGATGTTTGAACAGCCAGCGACTTGTCAGCATGCAGCAAAGCAAAGCACAGGTCCTACAGAAGAATGGGGATTTATGCTCAAGATTCAAAGAAAACATATCATGCAGAACGTAGAAAGGGTTCTATGATTAAAAGAGAAATCAATAGAAAGAACAAAGACTGAAGGTGATTAGTCAGAATAGCAACCAAAGACGCAGGCCACAGAACAAAGAGTAGGTACCTTGTTTGATGACACCATCCGATAAAGTAGGTCCATGATAACAGAGGCTTCGTCATAATTGCATGAATGGAGATCTTGTGCCAAAATTACGAGTAAAAGGAAAAAGCCAGAATGGGGGAACTGGTACAACAATATGGCCAATCTAAGCAAAATTATCCATATATATAGTTTGAGCAGTAGAAACAATCAACATCTTTCAACTTTCCAAAGTACAACTAGACATAAATTCCATACACAGAAAGTAAGGTTTGCATTTTGATTATTGTAAGGTTCTCAGGGAAAAGGAATTGAAGCGAAAGAAATAAACATATCATAAATAAAAAAACATTATGAAACTTCACAAGGATTACAAAATGCATGAAATATTAAAGTTACGAGACTATTAGTTTACTCATGCTGCCAGAAGCATTGAAAAGACAACAAGGATATAAACTAGTTCATAAAAACAACTAATCTTACATATGATGAGAGCACCACAAGATACAAAACAAGTCTGTTGGTGGTCCTGGTTTGGTTTGCTATGTGAAGACTCTCTATTCTAACCTTTATATTCCCATCCAGACATTCTAAGGTAATATGAGTTTACTAAGAAAAATAACACAACCTGCTAATGTTTTCCATTTTCTATATTTTTCATGGCTTGGGTTCCCTGAATCGCTGTACAGGATGCAAAAGGAAACAATATTTTCTTCTTCTTAATTTCCAAATTTTGATAAAAACTGAAATACAACAATGACATGGACGGATGTAAAAGTCTCCTTGTGCTTTCACATCTTTATTTTTTAACCCCATTTTGTCAAACTAAACCTCACACGTTCTTATTTACATGAGTAATCCCTCTCCCTTGTTTCCAGTACAACAAAATGAAAACATGCGCTGTGCTAAACTTTAAATTTATAGAAATATCAAAAAGAAAATACAGCTTAAGGAGAATTATGGGTGGCTAAATGACATATAACAGAACAAATAATTTAGAAGAAACGAACAGAATTTCACCGTTATCATATAGTTAAGCATGTCGCAAAAAGATGTAACAATAGGACTTCTTTTTTTTATCTAAAGCAACAGATAAACAGTTTACTGTCTTGAACAGACATGGATCCTCCAGAAACAAACGAAGTATACATAACAGTGGGCAAACATGCTTCGCCTACCGTATTTCCCTCAACAAAACAGTGGGCAAACATCCTTGAATATAACTTATATAAGTATTGTAGAACAAAGAAGGTAGTTTACCTCCCAGCGAACTAATGCAGCATCCTGTTCAAGAACTTTCAAAATGTAACCATGGCTTCCACTGGGAATTCTAATGCCTTCAATATCAGCAACACTAATTGGATGGTGATTTTCAATTTCATGAGTGTCATCTAAATTGTCAGAAAAACTTGCAGGAATGGTATACAATGTTGTAACCCCATTCATCCTCTCAAGATAATTGTATCTGCAACACACGCCAGAAAATAAATACATCAGTAAATTACAAGTGATAAATAAGCGACACACAACAAATAAGTAGCATGAGCTTATAAGGCTCCCAATGAGTACAACAATATTGCATTGCTATTATTTTATCACTAAGTCATGCACTTTCACATCGATTGTTGTTGAAACATCAATAATAAAATACGTCGAAAGGGAATAAATTGTTCGTGAAGACCATTCTGCACATTGCACGCCCAAGATGACTTGTATAAGGGTCTGTTAGGATAACTGACAATATCAGTAATTCTGAGTAAGTTTTACATTGGAATGATATGTTTTATATGTTTTAGCATCAAAAAGGATTTTTATATGTTTATATCGATAGAAATAAGGGTATTCGAAAACCATGCTTGTGATGTAGTAATACATTAAAATAGGTACATTCTTGGAAAAGTTGAGACATATAATACTACTTCCGAACATTAAAATAGGCACATTATTAAATTAAGCAAGATTTGAGTTCAAGATGAGACCATAAGTGATAAATCTCTCTTCCTCAAATATGTGCATATGCTTAACATATGATGCAGACAACCATAACTCAAATAGATTATGATAGGACAATACAGGACGCACAAAAATTGGCAGGAAAAAATGGTTATCGGGAAAAGAGCATCAAATTTGCACAATAGATGTAGAATAAATAGATACAAGTGAAAACACGTACACGCATTGAGCTGGCCAGTTCCCATGGCAAACAGCTGATAAGAAGCGAATCAGTTCTGATATTTGGAAAGGATACTCCTTCTCCACCATATTAAGAACAGATCTGATTGGACCATCAACAAAACTATCTTTATCCCAGAATTGCATACAGAGTGACTCCTGGAAAGTTAAAAGAGGATAAGATTATTTCTATTGTGATCCACATGTATGATTCCGTACAAGTAGAACAGTAAGTACTCAAACCTCTCCATCATAAACTTCACATACGATACTCAAAATCATGTCAAGAGAACTATCTTCTGTCTGCAGAGGGAGAAAAAACAAGACAACCAAATATAAGCATTTTTTTGTAGTTTTTCCCTAGTAGCTGTTCAATTTAAACTATCATAATGAACCAATAGATTCCATTTACCTGATAAGAGACCTCATATGAAGCAATGAATGCTGAAATGAATGCCCGTAATATACCCCGATAACCAGAAACAGGACCCTGAAATTAAGATTTTGCATGAATTTGATGGAACTTTGCCAGTTAAGAAATAGATCTTACATGAAAATAATAGGTGCTTGAAGCAAAGACTGCAATTCAATTTCCAATTCCAAATGCAGAAACTAGAATATGTCCCCTTGGGATCTTACTTGAATAAAATGTCATTTTCCTTATGCATGCAATTGCTCTAGTTATCTATTGAAATGAACATGTATCACAAGAGAACATTTGAACAATCCTTGCAGAATTTCAGCGAACATTGATTGTCCACAGGAATCTTAAAGCAAACAGAGCCTAACATTTATTCCCTTAAACACATTAAAAACTCCTCCTGTATGACATCACCACCTAAACAACTAGGATCAGATCAAGAATGTAACTTAACTCCCTAAAGAAGACTACTGTTTAGTGCGTCTGAGAGAAGAAAACTTCAGTGAATTCTACCTTTGCAAGATTGAATGATAGTGATGACTCATTGACTGTAGCATCAGCTCCAACACAAATTGAAAACAATATTTAAGAGTCGATGATCCAAATATGTTCTGTACATTTGGGTAATTTTCTATGCATGGATGAATTTTGAACTATGAAGAAGGCTTTAAAGAGTATTCCCACCACTTATATCTATTTATAATCATAGCCACTTTCCTATAGATCAAGTATAAAGTAATTGACATTTCAACCATTCAGCAGATCCCATTTCTATCTGGGGCCACATGGGTTAAATCTCTAACAGAGTAACAGTTGACTTGTCTACAGCGTCTACTATTCTCACTGAAATTTGACAATCCCAACTAAACAACATTTGCACGGGAATAATTAGATAGGAGTATTCAAGAGTTCAACACTGTGAAGACATCTTACTTTCGGAAGCAGAAACATAAAAAAAACAACTACTAATTAAAGAACACTTACATCTGACTCCCTGAAAATGCTTGAGCAAAGAACTCCTAATAAATAAGTGAATGGTGCGAACTCGAAGGCCCGCTGGGCATAGGATGTATGATCAATTTCCTGGAAGCATTCATAGCAATTAGATAAGCAGACTTTTGTGAGATGTAATCGCAATGTAAAATATGAGGTAGAATATCATCGTTACCAAGTTGGCATTACGTCCTGGAAGAGATTGAACTAAACAAAGAAAAATGGCCCATGCCAGTATAAGTGGTCCTGATTCTACAATAGAAAATTCAGGCAATTTTGATATTTCAACATCCATCTCGAGAATATCACCAATAGAAAATGCAGAACACCCTCCACTGGGACAAAAATAGAATACACTGTAAGCGCCTGAGAAATAGAGTTACACCAAACGTTTACACCAAACGTTCCAGTACACTCGAATGTCACTGGACAAAAATTAAGGAAGTAGATTGTACCTGAAAGGAACTTCATCACGAATCATTCGAAGGAGATTTTCAAAGTCCAAAGTTTCAATAAGAACAAGAAGTAGCTGAGCTTTGGCATAATGAAATGAATTCTTTGCCTCAACAGACACAGCAAATTTCCCAACATCATAAGAACCACAGAGAACATCCTACAAAAGGATAAGTATTCATAAAATCAAAATTGTTGTATAAAGTGAATATAACTAGAAGTTTAACTGCATTTTTGTAAAATTACCTTAAAAATTGAACACAAACTTATCCACAGACCACCATTACATCTTGTGAAGTTATCATAAAACGCGAGAAACAAAATGTCCAAGATCAAGTTAATTTCAATCAAAGTTTCTTCCAGATATGATACTGTAAATGCTGCTTCCTACAAAATAGCCAAGTTACATCAGGCAATTGTAACAGCTGAGAAATTTCTCATGATAACAAGAATGACATAGCCAAGTTACATCAGGCAATTGAAACAGCTGAGAAATTTATCATCATAAAACAAGAATGACAAGGGCATAGTGCGGTTATGTGGCAGCACAGTGTGCCACATTTCACATAAGAACATTAAATAAACAATAAGTTATGATTTCATACTGCAAAAGAACCTCTATGGGAACTTAATGTGCATATTAGCCCAGGCAAATAACAGTTTTGACTTACTTCCATGGAAAATTTGCATCAGAATATAGCTCCGCTACATAGCAAAAGACATGTCCAGACCCTTAGCTATGATTCGGATTATTCAAAAAATTTCTTAGTCAACTACATGTATATTGGGTAGAGGAAGTTAACCTGACTAGCAATCCAGATTGGCATGTAAGAAGCGGACTATGTCAAGTCGATCTTTTCTTATAAACAGGCAAGGATGGTTTTACGTAACTGAATCAGGGCGTGAATGTGTATAGTTATTCATACTCTGCTTCTATTAATACAATGATATGCAGCTCTCTTTCGTGTTCTAGAAAAAAAAAACGTCAAGTGGATATTTTTTTTTTGATGGAACTTACACATCTACCGATAATAGAAAGGATACAAAACCTAGCATCCATTTCAATACCAGAAATGCCCCTAAGACCAAGATAAAGGGGGATTTAAACTTTCGAGGTTGAATTCTAAAACTATATCACAGCATTGGGTTCTTCAAGAATTTTATCAAGCAGAAAATAAATGGTCTCCTCCTTCAAACTATCCAACTATGTAGAGCCAAAGCAGAACTGGGGCTGAACAAGTGAACATTCCACATGACAACTTCACTCAATTCTGATAGCCCAAACAAGCTACGTTATAACATTAGCCAATATTAGGCTTTTTTAAAATTCCAAGCATGTCGATCTCAAGCATTAACATTTCAGCGAAAAGTCCACTTTAGATACATGCACTATTGAGTTGGTCCAGTTTACCACCGGTACTCGAAAACTGATCATTTTTAGCACCTTACATTGAAAAATAGTTCAAATCACACCCTGAAGAAACTTAAAGGTGGTTTTGACTGACATCACATATGGTTTAGTATAGATGATTATTTTAAAATGCTAATTTGATTTTTCCAGTAGTAAAAATAGAATTTTAGTTTTCAGAAATATATTGAATTGCTAAGAATTAGCTGAGGATAAGTCTAGATCAAATTTTAGTAGGTCAAGACTTACATCAATTTATTTGAGTTCCCTGTTAACCTGGTGTTGTTAGCAATTTTGAAATAATTGACAGGTGAAAAGTTGAACCAAGATTCTACTCAGGGTTAGCTTATCCAAGCATATGAAGAAAATATAAATTTAGGAGACCTTTTACTAAGTTGGGAAATCTCAAGCATCAAGATGGAGCAAAGAATATAGCAATCTCCAACATAATCAACGCATCTTACTATATTTCCTTTACCAATAACTATTCAAACAGGTGGTGGCAATAGAGCCTTGTATAATAAACCAAGATTACCTTAACAATTATTTATGACAAGATGAAAATAGAGAGCCAAATGTTCCTTATAGAGTTATAGTATTAATAAATTAGAACTAGAAGCATAATATAGCAATACCGCTTTGACAGAAAATGCGGCCGAAAACGAGTCTTCAATGATGGATATCAATTTCTGCACTATCTCTTCATTAATCAATAGAGAAGCCTCTTCTCTAATGGCATCAGTAGCATCACAACCATCATCTGCACGTGGTGATAATGAAAGCATGAGATGTACCGAATAGGCTAACAAACAAATTTTGATTTAATAAAGAAGAGTATGCCTAATCTGTTCATTTTTTTTATGGTTATCATCAAAATGTAAAGTAACTATAAGGTTTAGCCATACAAACATAAAAAGCATATATGATAGGGTGACAGGTTATGAGATACCGCACAGCAAACTTTTTATATTCAAGAAATGAGTCAAAATGACAATATTTTATAACATCAGATAATAATGGCCCTGCTTAATAGCACTCGTTTTATAACAACATGCTAATCTTGAAAAGTAAAAAATGTTCTTTAAATGGTCCAAAAATTCATCCACGTGGCTAAAAAACATCGATTGAAATAATGGACCGAGTACTGAAACGAGAAGTGATTTAAAAGCTGTAGAGAATCAATAATTGGAAAACATTTGCAGGGGCGGAGCCCAGTGAAGACCATCCTGCCCCCCCCCCCCCCCCCAAGCCGCGTTCAGGTAACCGGATGTTAGCCCATCTGAGAAGTAGATGCAAGGCTTGTGGCTGCAGAAATAGATACAGACTTGCGCACTTCCTTCTCTCAGCTCGTCGCTGCAACCTATAGCACCAATTTGGCCCAAAATACGAAGGCAAGTGGCACAAAAAAGGCCGCGGCAGAAGGTCGTATCTTGCTGCTGCGCTCAATCCTTGTATCCAGCTCGTCGCATTGTCTTGCTTCCTGACAGTGGTCCAATACTAGCTTTAGCAGGAGCATGCACTCAGCAGCGCCCACAGCTGAGCCAGCGAGCGAAACTGAAAGAGCACTGCTACTGTAGCTATTCCCCCCCCCCCCCCCCCCCCCCCCCGCTCCGCCAGTGGTTATAGTGTCATTCCTTTTTTTCTCACATAGGCAGGAAAGGTGCGCAGATTTATAGTTGAAGAGACAAAGATGGGCCGACGAGTAGAGTACAGACATACACCATTTGAGGGTGACCAGCACTACACACCCCATGGAACTACAGACTGGCTATAATGATATCATGAAAATGCAAACTTAAACCAAAGGCGGTTCTTTCTAATATTGAACAACACTGAAACTTACTGGCGTGAACAAAGATTCTTCTAATGCACTTCAGTAAGCATTGACGCTCCAGGTAATATTGTACAGATACCTTCAAAAGAGATGAGCAAAGTTATTCAAAACGATCTTGGACATGTCACGTTAAACACCACACTTCAAAAAAATCGAAGCTACAGGGGGAAAAATAAGTACAATGGCAAGCTAACAAAATACTAGCAACTCCTGTATTCCCATCATGCACAACATTTGATTCAACTCCACCATGAACAAGAGTCAGTTCAGTATACACAATGCAGCTTATGGTAATACTAATATGGTACGCCTTCTCAGTTGCAGAGGAAACAGATAGCATTTCAAAAAGCATAACTAACGAACCCTACCTTTATTTGATACAAAAGATATTTTTTATGGACACGGTAGGTACAAAATTTGGAGACTGCAGTCTTCAATCACTAGATTACCTTAAGTTGCTGAATTACTTTCACGCGCGCATTGTTTGTAATACATAGCCACCTGGGATGCAGCAGAGTGCCCAGCAGCACATGATAATGGATTAATTATATGCAGTTTACAAATAACTTAAAAAATCTATCATGCATACATCTAACAATTGTGCAGTCAAAGTGAGCAAAAACAAGGATTGAAGTGATATAACAAGTTGCCATTGTATGCACTGCCAAAATTAATTAAAAGAAAACAGACTTGTGCATTAAACTTCTAATTTCTAACTTCTAATGTCCACAGTCACACATATTTTTGAGAACAGACATCTAACAAAAATATACCAGATGAAGAAATTCGTGAGCATCAGCATCATGGACTTCTGAAGATCTCTTGACCAGAATGTATGATTGCACCTCATCCAAGTTCTGAGGAAGGTAAAGTTACTTTTAGCAGCAGCATTTTTTGTTTGAAAAGAAAAAAATGTTATTGGTATTAAAAAAACATCACAAGATAACATCAAACGAAAGACATTATCAATAAAGGCACCAGACCAACATTTATTTTCATACACAAAAGCAAGATACGTGTGACAAATATTTTGGCCAAAAATTAGAAACAGAGCATATTGTTGACATTGTATTGCGTACGATGGCGTCTACATTTTGAGAAAACTGTGATGTGACTAAACGGTTTAAAAAAAAATTTGCAAAAAATCAGGTAGTCAGATACACTATGCACAACTGTATATCTGCCAATAACGAAAATTGAATAAGAATATAAATACAATATCAGCAATGTGTGAAACTGTATGTAACACTGTAGGGAAAATTAGAGTTTGCTTAAGTCTGATGAAAAGTAGGTGTTAAATAGCCAAGAATCATTGGAAGGATGTCAGTGAGTTCTACTGAAAATCCAAGACATCAAAAAGGACCGAAAATGGTGGCCACAATCAGATATAAAAAAAAATCGGCCGGTACGGGTCAAGCCGCCCCCACGGTATTCCATGAAGAGATGAAGGTCTCTCACACCGACCGAGAAAATCCCCAAACCCCCCTCCCACCCTTACACAGGGGCCACACTACCCCGTGAGCGCTGGGCCGGCACAAGCACCGTAACCACAGCTGGGTCGGGCCTTCTGATCTGTGCTTTGGGAATTGGGAGAGGCGAGGAAATTTTTTTTACCCACAGGCCATAATTCGTTCCCACCAGGACTCGAACCTGGGACCTGTGGGGTGCTACCGGGGCGTCTTAACCGCAAGCCAAGGGCCTTTTCACGCCACAATCAGATATAAAATATAGGATTTCAAAAGGGAATTTTGTTAGAAATCCCACATCCACTGAGCATGATGTCTCCAGCCATACATATTTCCTATGGAATTCATGTGTTCCAAGCAGAAACTTAACATTTCGCATGATTCTATCAACTATTAATGCTAACTGCTAAATATGAGGTTTCATAGTAAGAAGGCTTATAGTCATTAGTCAAAGATCATCGGATCATCCACTACTAGCAAAGTACGAACTGCACTTGAAGACAACTAGCTGAATACATCCAAGTTATTTCAATCACAGAAATAAATCAATGTTTGTCAGAAGCTCTGTTTTGTTCACATAACATAGGAAGTTAATACTTGACAGAACAGAGCCATAACTAACCACAGCAGAGCTCTAAGTGGACGTAAATGAGAAATCCTATTACTGTTTTTTTACTCAGAGTTTGAGCAATTCTTCGCAACCTCATGAACTAGACACAATTAGGGATCTAAATAGTTTCACTGCTACATACAGTTTGAGTCAAATGTTTCAGCATTTTCAAAATTTGAATTGGCGAACATACAAAATGAGACAATACGATTAAGCTCGTTCAAAATGTGGGCCAGGGGAAGCAAAATTACCAGGCACTTGCTAACATTAAGCGCAGCCTCCTTGAGCTCCGGTTTGATGGTGAGGCCGTGCTCCGCAACAGATACCTCACTGGCGTCCAGCGCACTCCTTGACACCTCGTTGGGCTTCCCAAACATGGAAACGGACCCGCGAAGCCACGCGTGGTGGCTTTTGATATGCTTGGCCTGCAGAACCGGGTGACAACGGTTACAGCCGCCGGGGTTTGGGGACGAGTCCGCAAGAGCGGGGGGAGGAAAGTATCTTACGAGGGCATCCGGGATGGGGCCGGCGGCAGCGCGGTCGAGGGCATCGGAGAGGGCGACGAAGGAGTCCCACCAGAGTGAGGCGGACACCGTTTTTGTTGTGCCTGTTGCGGCGGCGGCGGGGGACGGGGGGGGGGGGGGCCCCGCCGCTCGCCATCGGAGGTGAGGGCCGAAACCCTAGGCAAGAAGAGCAGGCGAGGGAATGGAGAAGTGCCGTGGTGGAGTGCCGCAGGGGAGCAAGGATTTGAGCAAGAGAGAGGTTTTTCTGTGTTGGGGACGCTCGGGGAGGAAGGGAGAAATTTTGCAAGGGTTTAGGCGCAGTGGCTTTGGGCCTTGTGGACTTGTGGACTTGGGCCTCTGTTCATTGCCCTTTTTTTAGCACCATGTTGTATTAAAATGCTCTTCCATCTCTCTCGTATTTAACCAGTTGATAACCCCGCGCGTTGCTGCGGGAATTTGTGTGTGATTATAGCACATCTAGAGTAAAAAGTATCATAAAAAATGTCAAGTTAACTTTGTAAATAGATTGATAATATTTCGGTCACAGTTCATATATACAAACCAATGGAAAATTTACATCCTTTCTTGTAGAAGTTGTGCACGATTTGACCCACAAAAATTATCAGTTGGGTAGGATACATTTGTAGAGGGGTACAAAAATAACAACCTTTATAAGCAACCACGTGCATCTAAAACTGCATATGAGAAATCGTGATTACAGTGAAATGACCAGCTCACGTAAAAACAAAACAAACAGAGCTGTGGAGAAAAGGAGGACAATTAGATGTTCATGATAATAACGTACTCATGAGTGAAATTTTGCCAAGAAAAATTGAAGTAATGGACACACTAAAGTGTAATCAATAATACCCTGCAAACAACTTTAATATCGGAATTCACAGTACATCTAAAAAAGTGAAGCGGGGATCGGGGTGGTGGTGGCCGCCGCTCGCCATCGGAGGTGAGGGCCGAAACCCTAGGCGAGAAGAGCAGGCGAGGGAATAGAGAAGTGTCGCGGTGGAGTGTCGCAGGGGAGCAAGGATTTGAGCAAGGAGAGAGGTTTTTCTGTGTTGAGGACGCTCGGGGAGGAAGGGAGAAATTTTGCAAGGGCTTAGGCGTAGGTGGCTTTGGGCCTTGTGGATTTGGGCCTCTGTTCATTGCCCTTCTTTTTAGCAATATGTAGTATTAAAATGCACTTCCATCTCTCCAGTATTTAATTTCTTGCACATCATAAAATGAGACAGCATGGCACCATGCACTGGGTAAGGGCTTGATAGGCGTCACTTAGGGATGGCAAGGAGGCGGGTTTGGAGCGAGTGGAGCAAAAACCCACCCACGATGAAAAATGCCTCCGACGGAAAATGGCACCCTCACCCATAGACGCGGGTTAAATAGATGGACTTAGAAACTATGAGGTACTTGGAAGCTTGTTGTCAAATGTATGTACCTTTGGTCATAAAGTTGAAATTATTGGATTGATCAAATGTAAATAATTGTTTGTTTGCGTGCGATGTATTTTGTACTGTAGCAATGTTTCAATTTTTTGCTATTAATTTTTACTTAAAAAGGAGTAGAGCAGTTAAAGTTATGTATAAAAAAAACAATTGATTCAATGTAATACAGTATTTCCCAATTGGAAATTAGCGGTAGAAATTGGTGGTTAGAATCAAATTTTGTTGGATACAATTACTATGCAAAATCAACATTCTTTTGTGATGTTCGAGAGAAATATATATGTCGTTTATATTGGTTCTCACATGAGAGATTTGGGTTTGGTCATGTTCAGAGAAGAGCTTAGTTGGACTGATGCAGAGGAAATTGCTCTGCAATTTGCTGCTTTGATCAACTCAGCTATCGATAATGATGTGTGACACAATATAATTGTCTGATTCATATTCAACCTTAGGATAACATATGAAAATCTAACAGTCCTGCTTAAGGGCAATATTTTACTTCAAAATTCATTCTTAAACTGATATGATGAAGAACAAGTACACACGCGCATTCAGATTTTAACTTTGAGGCCTCGTTACTTTATGACTTCAAACTGTCCATCTGTTGTCATTCTATTTGACCCGTAGTACACTCTCACATCACAATAACATGGCAAGAAACAAAAATTGAAGAGGAAGAAAAGGTCAGGTACGAGCACCTTGTCAAGACAAGGCATTAAGCTCTTTCGACGTACTCCCTCTCTGAATTTTTATTGTTGACGTCAGGACAAGCTGAATTTGTGCTAATTAGCTTGTCCTAACGACAAAACCAGAGATAGCTTGTTTTTTGACATGACAGATTCAGTCAAGTTCAGAGGAAGCGTAACGGAACTGATATTGAACAAATAAGTTTGCAATTTGCCGCTTAGAATATGATTCAGAGACATACCCGCCGCTACTATACGCATACATAAAGAAATATAACGTTTTATAAGATTGAATGTGAGTGATTAGTAGTACATGGATAACTACGCGGAGTGATTAGTAGTTATTAGAGTGATTAGTGTTGTTCGGTCTGCTGAACCAGTACGAGCTTCAAATCATCATTTATCCTAATGATTAGTAGTAGCGACCAACAACATCATAGTAACACACAGTGCTGCGAAACACCACCCTGCTTGAACCTCATCAATCAAGAAACAAAAAGGAAATGAAAGGAGGGACAATACGTATACAATCCTGTGTTTGTTCCTTGTTTTATCGTACAATTCTCTCGTGCATAGGAGTATATATGTATACACAACCGATCGATGATGTGAGTTAATTCATTCACAGAGAGAGAAAGAGACCAGACCACCGCACTGTAGCATGTATATCAGACGTACGCTTTGGGCGGGTAGGCGTCGACGCTGTCCACCCACGGGTTGCATGTCGGCGGGAGCGCTTGCCAGACGGCGCTGTTGCACTTGAACCCGGACCCGAAGCCGATCTGCCAGACGCGGTGGCCGCGGCGGACGCGTCCCTTGGCCTCGGCGTAGGCGAGCTCGTACCAGAGCGAGCTGCTGGAGGTGTTGCCGAACCGGTGCAGCGCGCACTTGCTGGGCTCCATGTCCCCGTCGCCCAGCCCCAGGCTGCGCTGCACCTCCTCCAGCACGGCGCGGCCGCCCGCGTGCACGCAGAAGTGGTCGAACTCGTATAACTTCGTATAA
>LAPY01003657.1:33132-54826 GCA_000970635.1 Eragrostis tef
TGCATCTTCGCGCCCTACTTCGACTCGGAGCAGGGCGCGGCGCACTTCGCGGCCGTGCACAAGGTGTTCGGCGCAAGCAACGTCTCCAAGCTGCTGCACCAGATCCGCCCGGAGAAGCGCGTCGACGCCGTCGTCACCGTCTGCTACGAGGCGCAGGCGCGCCTCCGTGACCCCGTCTACGGCTGCGTCGCACACATCTTCGCCCTCCAGCAGCAGGTCAGCAGCAGTTACTCCGTAAATCGATGGACTAGTACTACTACTGTTTCTTTCTTTTCGTAACGAGCATCATGCCTGCATCATCGTTTCGTCGCTGGGCTTTCGGTTGATTGAATGATCATGGTCGATGATGCATATGAAGATCCATGGACTAGTAGTACTACTGTTTGTTCGCCTTTTTACCTTCATGATGACGGCATCATAGTTTCGTCGCTGGTTTTTCTTTTGATTGGAAGATGATGATGCATGCTTAGATGGATCTTGAGTTGTTGCTTTTGGAAGTCAGTCGTACTTCAACAAGTTTCCTTTTTTTCTTCTTTTTTGCTTGTTTTGTGGGGGTTCTTTTTCTCACGGAAGGCAGCCATAGGGGCCTTGTTTTGGTTGGGATGAAAGCATGGCAAGCTAAGCAACAGGGTCAAATGAAGCAAGCTTGCCAGGGGATCATTTAATCTAGAGGGGACTTTCCGATATGGATGATGTGCACGTCTCATCTCATCCGCCTTGTCATCAATTGCATCGTCTACTCCACCGATTCTTTCTTTCTATATTTATGATGATCTTAAAAGGGCAATTGTGTCTAGCTAGCATCAGTCGATAGCACTCCTAGAATAGGCCGGTACCGATCGAGTTTCCTTCTTTGAGACATCCGTCCTCTTTTGTATACATTAATTCCACTGCTGTTGTTTTGATTGCATTTCTGTTCATACGAAGATCTGAATTACGCTTTGATGAAGCTAACACTTTCTGTTTTACGCATGCCAGATTATGAACCTCCAGTCCGAGCTCAGCTTCATGCAAAGTACCCTGGCTACGATGGAGCTGCCGCAGCAGCAGCAGGCGGGGCAGTTCCCCGTGCAGCCCCAGATGCCGGTGACCGCCGGCGCCTTCTCCGTCTCCAACCTGCCGTCGTCATCCACCATCCTCCCCAACACCGTCGACCTGTCAGCCCTCGTCTTCGACAACCAGCACCAGCAGCAGCAGCAGCTTCAGCAGAACCAGTACGCCGCCGGCATGGGAGCATCCTCTGGGGAGGCAAGCGGAAGCGGCACCGACACCTTCACCGGCGACGGCACCGACCTCCATGCGCTGGCAAGGGCTCTCCTCAACAGGCAGCATGTCCGGGTGGCTGGCACTGAGCCGCCCCAGCCGCGCGCGCATCAGTGAGCGCTAACCTAGCTAGGTAGACTAATTGATCAGGAGACAATTTTAATCATTTATGAACTCTGGTGGTGAGATGTGAGAGATGGAGGGTAAAGACTTTGTTGAATGAATAATGTGCTAATGCGAGACACAGAATGCGGTCGATGAACGAATGCGACGACGACGGCAGCGGCGACGATGATGATGATGATGTGCTGTGAGATGGTAGGTAACAGGCATCGCCCGGTTTTCGCGTACCAGCTTTGTTCTTGACCGGGGGTGCAAGGGCGCCCACTTGCTCCTTACTATAATGCCTGGGAGTCAGCTCGTTCTGTCGCTGTTCCATTGCAGCGTACAGTTATGGTAGAACCTGATCTGGATACTGTCTTACCTAGCTAGATATAGATATTTATTACTATTTATTTCAAACTTAGAATTCCAAACAAAATAGCATGTAAACTGGAAATTATGAGGAATTTTAAAGTTTTTTATTATTAAAGATTTGTCGGGACTGGAATGAGTGTGACCAGTGTGTCTTTGAGAAGAAGAATGTCTCACAGCTGCCTGATGCTCTCTCTCTCTCTCTCTCTCTCTCTCTCCTTCCTAGACTCCTGGTATACACCTGCATCTACTTGATTGGACAGGGGGCTTCATTGAGTTGATGAGAGAGAATGAGAGAGACACACGGGAAGCATAGTGTCGTGGGACAGCTTTGACTACGACCATGCTTGTTTCTCTTGCTATGTTTCTTCAAGTTATATCATGTGCCCTTGTATTCAGGACTCCCTTGTTATCATTGTTGGAAAAAAGACAAGCAGTCCATGACACAAGTGCCTGGGTCTTCGAATTATATCTGACTACTGACTCGTACGTTGAAGTTGAACCTGATTGTGTACTGTATCTACTAAGGGTTTGACGCACCCAAACCGAGCCCGAGCTATTTGGGGTCACCGAGCTGCAGTACCCAAGGGACCATCTATATGTATGTTTGGTAATACATCAATCATTACGTTCCGAATTTGTGCTAGATAATTTAAATATAACAAAACCAAGAACTAAAATACTCTTTGCACTAAACTACAATTATACTTTGCAATGGGGGAAATAAACTTATGTGCTCCTTATAGTTGCTGGAGTAATTATTATTATCACACTATTATTCATATATGCAAGTGTGTATGTGGAGTTTTCGTAAAATGCTAGAGGTCTTTCTTTTTTGCGAGGAAAAAAAATATAGAGGTCTTTCAACCTTTTTGCGGTCTCAAGGTCAAATTGGCTATCAAAGCTTAGGTCAATATGCGAAAAACCGGAAAAGGTCATATGTTGCCAAACACTTGTAGCTCTTCTGTGGAGCCTGATGACATCCAGAAACGTTTACGTTACCTTTGGAAGGAATAGAAATATTCTTCTCTCGAAAAAAATAGGGTTGTGCTTGAGAATTCTGAAGCCATGGTGCAACACGCAAATTAAGGCTTGTCTGGACGTGGGTCCCAGCGCTCTTGGGGTGGTTGACTTTGTTGAGGCAGATACTCTTTGTTGGATGATTCACTGGTAGCCCTTACGGATTGGGAGAAAAACATGTTTTAAATTTCGAATTCGCACTCACCAAATACCTCTGACCTACTCTGCACTAATGGTAGTCCAACAGGTGTCCCATTTGTAGAGCTCCACAGCCTGTCGGACTATGAACGATTGATTGATTGGTTGTACACACGAATCTTCTTAAAGTGATCTACATTGCTAAACTTAGGATGATCTATGTATAGGTTTTTCGACCGCAGCATCACTGAGTATTGCGGACTGACAATGTTGGCGTGGATAAATTAAACTAATGGGCCTGGCTATTGGCTCTAAAGTGCCCCAAACAGAAAAATGGTTAGGCCCAAACAAATCGGCAGAACGAATATCGCGGCTTACACGTTAGCTGCCTCTTCCACACAAGCTAGCATGCGAGACATGCTGCCTCGAAAGTGACCAAGACTGACGCGAGGTTGCACAATACATACGAGCAAGTCAGCCAACCAGCCGACACAATCGTTTATCGAACACACGAGTCATCTCTAGACGTGCTTTGCGCCATTGTGAAATCTAAGGGTCGGAACTCTACGCTGTCAATGTATATAGATATGGTCCTTAAATCGTTTGCTGTAGATGGGTACCTTGCTAATCTGATCTTCGCATGCCAACCAGGGGTGCCCAGGCCAACATTGCTCGAGAGAGCTCATTTGTCGACCTAGCACCGTCAACGGTCTTTGGCATCTTTGTCCGGCAAAGCAAGAATTATTCTTGGTGTCATCGTTTGGAGTAGCATGATCTGAAACATTACAATGCTATTTAATCAGTTGTTTTGCCCAAGATCCAACCACAACCACTTCCAGAACACTAAAAGATCCATATTAATCCCTCCATTGAGTAATAACATTTTTTTTTGGAAAAAATCTATTTTACTCCCCTAAACGATTCAATTTGTCCGTTTCACTCCTTAAACAAAATAATGAGTCACTTTACTCCCCCAAGCAATTCCAATTGGTACAATATACACCTTATTAAATTTTGTCTTTTTTGTTTTTTTTGGGCCTACAAGTGGAATTTGAAGTTTAAATTTTGCATTATAATGTTCCCGCAAAACTATATTAAAATATTTACAATTATTTTTTTGATATCATTTGTACGCATATATTGGTAATTTAAATTAAAAAATGTAACTAGTATAGAAAAATATGACAATTTTTAAAAAATAGGTTCATGAGAGTTGTCATCTTGCAAAATTCAAGCTTCATATTCCACTTGTAGGTTGAGAAACAAAACCGACAAACCTTAATATGGTGTATATTGCACCAAATAGAATTAATTGTTTGGGGGAATAATGTGAGCCATCATTTTTTATGGTGTAAAATGGATAAAGTGAATTGTTTGGGAGTAAAATGAACTTTTTTTCCATAAACAATTTATCCTCGCTCCACTGAGGTATCCGAAAATATGGCGGCATGGCTAGCTCCCCCTTTTCTTCTATATTTACCGAAACTTAGCCTCTGTTTGGAATAGAAGATTTCTTCCTCATTCCTGCTGAAATTGAACTATTTCTGTAAAATTCCTGCATTCCAAACATGGCCTTAATCATGTACAACGTGTCCTCTCAACTTGCCCAAATAGAAAGAAAAACAAACAACCTGTTAGCTAAAAAAAGGACAGTATAGCATAGCTTCAAAAACTTAGCTTTTGTTTGCTTGTGACACTGACATGTTCTTTATTACTACCTCCCGATTTTTTTTTATTGATGGTCCCAACTAGAGGTGGATAACGAGCCGGCTCGGCTCATTAAAGCCTGGCTCGTAAAAGCTCGTTTTAATAACGAGCTGGCTCGACTCGGCTCATTATACTAACGAGCTAAAATAAAAGCTCGGCTCGAGCTGGCTCGTTAGGCTCATGAGCCAAGTATAATAAAACTTTGATGACAAAAATATAGATAATTTTAAACATTTTATAATTATTGGCAAGCATCAAAAACACAAAAGTCGTAGTATAAAACAATATTGTAGAAAAAATATCAATCTAAGTCAATAGAGATAAAAAATAAATGAAACAAAAAATATAATCCAACATCAAACATGATTTTTATCTATATTAAACTTGGTTTATTTATTAGATGATAAGTTGAACTTCACCCAACATAAAAAGTACCATTTTATTAGAGAATTAAAGGGTGTATTTATATATAATCGAGCCTATCGAGCTAATCGAACTGTTCGCGAGCAACTCACGAGCTGGCTCATTAACAAACGAGCTATGATAGGGGGCTCGGCTTGATTCATTAAAAAGACCGAGCCGAGCCGAGCCGAGCCAAAATTAAGATCGAGATGAGCTGGCTCACGAGCCTCGAGCTTTTTTGCCAGCCCTAGTCCCAATATTAAGAATTGTAATCCAGAGGAAGTATATAGGAGCAAAATCATGACAACGGAAGAGTATGAAAGTATTACTTAAAACAAAAGGTCCATTTTACTCTCCCAAACAATTCATTTTACCCATTTCACCCATAAACAAAATGATGGTTCACTTTACTCCTCCAAACAACTTCCAATTAACACTACAAGAAAAATAATTATTAGTCACCAAAGTACTTGGTCACTATATGTGTATTGTTGGTCACAATAGCTAGTTTGTCACCAATAATCTTGGTCACATTTTGGTGACTAAAACCTTGTCACTATATGTATACAATGACCAATAATTGTAGGTCACTAAAGTCATATATCCACCAAAAATCTCAAACTCGGTCACTATTAATCAACTTATAGTGAACAACAAAGAAAATTTTTCCTTAGTCACTAAAACTTGGTGACTAAAAGTATGTTTTCTTGTAGTGTAACGATATATGCATACAAATGACATCATAAAATTAATTAAAAATTATAATAACATAGGTTATTGTGATAACCATCATGCAAAATTTGAGCTTCAAATTTCAATTGTCAGCTAAGAAACAAAAAAGTGAATTGTATATTTCACCATACGGAATTGTTCGATGGAGTAAAGTGAATCATCATTTTGTTTAAGGGCTGAAACGGACAAAGTGAATTGCTTGGAAGTAAAATACACTTTTCCCTTCAAGATAATTCTATCCAGGCTACCTCATGTACCATATTTAAACTTCAGTAATCTTCCAGGAACATGCTATGCTGAATAATAAAAGAGCGTTGAGCGTGTGTTGCATTACATATCTTTTGTCCTATTCTTCTTTTCCGGGGAAGGGGAACGAACTTAAAATCACGGTTAACAGATGGCTTATCTGAAGCATGTTCGGTTCTTTGCTTACAATACAGTTACGTGCGGAAGAATAACAATTGAAACTACTTAAAAGAAAGGCTGAAAATAGAGCTAAAAGTACCTTACTATTCGTTCCTCGAAATTTATCTGTGATTGATACTAAAAACCAAGACGGGAAAAAAGAGTAATTTTGCAACAGCTGTAGTAATATGTTGAAGTAAAACACACTGTACAATCAGATGTTGGAAGTTAGCACACGATCTTTATGCCTTCCTTGACAACGAAGGCTGGATAACAAATTTTCAAACATGTATTACATATGCAGGCTAACTATACATCAGACTTAAGTATGACACAAAACACAACATAACTCATCCTCCACAACATACGCCTAAGAAACCACATCTTCAGTCTTCAAGCTTGTATGGAAATGTACAGTGAGGCTCTGGTTAGAAATAACCAAACAAAAAAATATGCACAAACTACCGTTTAGAACTAGCACACTAAATCTTGGTGTAAAGGTACCTTTCCTTCAAAAAACAAATCAGCATATAACTCATCCTCGACTAAATGTTAATCCTTCAACACAGGTATCATCGGCAGTACAAGAACAGGTTTTCTGCTTGTGTTGTGTAATACTTTGACCTGCATCGCCGATCATGACACAGCACATTACGTGTAGTATGAGGCACCTAGCATTCGCTCTTGCCTTTTGAGAATAACCGACTGAAAACTCGACCCTGTTTCTCTGGCAACAGGTTAGAAAACGAGGAAGATGAAGATCTTGATCTGTGTTTTGGACGTTTAGAACTGCTTGGTGAAGTAAAATAAGGACTTGCACCTCCATGAGAGGGGCTTTTGTGTGTGTTGTATCCAGTTAGAGGTGACACATTTCCTGTTCCCGGTGCACTTGAGAATATATATTCTGCATCAAATTGGCCTGAAGCCTTCTTAGAATGTCTGCGTTGAGCTTGCCCTGCTTGATTATCTGAAAATTCCCCCGACTGTTGTTTATTCAATGCAGGACCCAATGGTTCTGCTGAAGGAGGGCGCAGAGTTTGCAGCTGCTGGCCAAGAAGTAATATTGTCTCCTGGCACTGTGCAAGTTTCTCAGCTGCAGCAGCTATTTCTTTCTCCTGTCATAAATTCAATGAAAGATATTAAGCATCTAACATTAGAAGGAAAACTGCAACAAACCAACTCAGTAAATAAAACTACAGGGTGAATAATTGTACACCTTGTGTTTTGTCTACCCTCCTTTCCTAAATGTATGGCATGCACGCAGATCAATATTCAAACTTTGTAATCATTGACCAACAATTAGCCTAAGCATTTGTAAGTTATAGGGTTCAAACTTGATACCGGTGGATTCATATTTGAAACTACTTTCATATGATGTTAATTTTATGGTCATGAGCAATGTAACTTAAATCAAATGAGCAACGTGACATAAAAGACATATTACTCTAAAAAGGCTTATAAGATATGAACAGTTAAAGTACATTCTTGGACACTGGTCAAACAACGTCTTAGTGGCTTACATTTTCGAATGGAGTAAGAAATAATAGTTAATGATGGCTGAGCATAAACAAATATCAGAGTGAGCATATGTAGTCTTTATCAATAAATAATTACATACTGCGACAACGATTTAAAGCTGTAGGACTCATGAGCATACCTGTTTCAATTTAGTATCTGAATGCTCATCTACACACAAGGAATCCTTCTCATACCTTAACAAGAAAATAAAGTATCAGGAGAGGAACTCTGATATACTGTAAAATAAATTTACAAAAACAAGATTTCCATGTCCTGAAATCATATTCTAAAGCACTAAAAAATTCACCTTTTCATATTCTCCTCCAGATTTCTATACTTGGCTATCTCTTGTTGGTGGCTTTGTCTTTCTTCAGCGAGATCAGTTGATAAAGTATCTATCTTTCTCTGTAAAACTTTAATCTCTTCCTCAAGTTTCACCTTTTGTGATTCAAGTGTTTTGTATGATTCAGCCATACACTTTAACTGTGTCTCGGCCAAGCCATTTGATTTCTCACAGGAAGCCAACTTCGACGTAAGTTCTTCAAGGTTTTTCTCCATCACACCAAACTTGAAATTTGTACTTTCAATCATTTCATTGCACAAAGTTAGTTCCTTCTCCAATTTTCCATTTTCTAATTTCAGCTTTTCGTATTCCTCAGCTGTGCAGAGTACAGCAGTTTTGTCATCAAATGCATCACTAGGACTACCCAGAAAATCAGGGTAAGTGGATGAATGGGGCAAAAGTGAATAAAGACCTGATCCATGATGCACTTTCTTTTCCAGTAGCGTTACTTTATCAACACAATTAACATTACTGCTTTCTGCCTCATTAATTCTCTCTCTCAACAGTATGAGTTTCAGATCACCACTTTCCAACAAGATTTCAGATAATGCAATCACAATCTCAATTAGACCATTTCCATCAGACAGAAAATCATCAACTAAACTGGAGAAAGTTGTTATCTTCTGAGATACTAAATCATGGATGCAAATACTTCCCTGGAATCCAAATGCTTGACCCACAAGTGACTTGACAAACTCGTGAAGATTTGAAATTGCGTTCTTCACACCATGATCCATAACCACTATGGGTTTGGCTTGCTTTGTTGAAGTTCCATTATCAGCAACGTCGACGATATTATTTTGTTCAAATTTGCTTACATTTACAGATCCTGCCTCTTCTTCAATGTCCCCTAGGATATTTCTGATACCATCCAGTACCTTGACAACATTACTCTGTGCTGATTGAGAGCTCAACAAACTATTAATTCGTGACTGCAGCTTGAAAAGTGCCGATTTATCACTCAGATGCACACTACTAGACAGAGATATTGGTGACAACAAAGTTGGTGATGAATTTTTGTTGCTCTCATCCTTCGGTACAGTTGGTAAAGTCTCCTCAACTTTAACAATCTTGTCAAAATTGCCATCACACCCTTTAGATTCAGAAGATAAACATGCTAGTCTCTCCATCTCAAGGAAGTCATCCATGAGGTCCATCTGACTTGAGCTTTCTGTCAAACTGTGGTTTCCTCCTTTTTCTTTCTTGAGGTGTGAGACCTCAGACACAAAAGAATTGGACCAAGACCCTTCACAACTTTTTGTATCATCAACACCATCTTCGGACATGGAAGTCAGACTTGGTGGGTTGCTTCCTTTCTGAGTTGATGCATTATCAAATGATGTATCAGTGTATGAATTTGTTGGACTCTTATGCAGGTTAGCACTTAGCATTTGGAGTTCCATGCTACGTAGCTTGCTTGATGTCTTTGCACACAAGTTTTTCGATGCTTGTAGCTCGTTGTTACACTTTGACAATGCATCTTTTAACCTCTTGTTTTCTTCCTCCATTGAAAATAAACGTGCTGTCAAGTGTTCGTTCTCTTTTTGAATGTTTTGAAAATGGTCCACAGCATAGTCAGGAGATGGGGACATAGGATTCTGGGTATTATAACTCCTTGAAGGGGAACGCCGCAATCTGTTGTCTCCCTGATCTCTGCCCCAGCTATCCACTTCCATCTTCATTTGAGCTAGGGCTGCAGGCCCAGGTAACTTTTTCCGAACAAGAGCACGTAATCTTTGGCATTCTGCTTCCAGTTTTGATATTTTCTTAGCATCCTCCAAATGTTGTTTGGTAGCAACATCAGCTGAACGCGCACTCATGTCCTTCTCTTCATTACGAATATCAAGCTCTTTGGAGACAACATGTAACTCATACTTCAAAGAGTTTATCTCCTTTTCACCTGACTGGATAGTGTTTTTCAACACTTCGATCTGGGCTTCTGCTTGAGCTTTTTCCTCACCAACTTTCATCAGCAAATGTGTCCGTTCTTCGAAAGATCTAGCGAGTGCATCGTTCTCAGAACCAGCTCTGATCAGATCCTGTTCAAATTCAGCTAACTTTGCTTCCAATTCAGCCTTTATCTTCTCCCAATGTTTGGTCTTTGCCGACACTACATCATGCAGCTTTTGCTCACTTTCTTCCCTCACTGACCTCAACTGCTTCATGCATTCTTTTAGAGCGCCATCTAGATGAGCAACTCTCTCCTCAGCTGCTAGCTTAGATAATGTAACAGTTTCTAGTTGAACTTTCAGTGCTGAGGCCTCTGCTTCAGCCTAATCAGCTCCTGTTCAAATTCAGCTAACTTTGCTTCCAATTCAGCCTTTATCTTCTCCCAATGTTTGGTCTTTGCCGACACTACATCATGCAGCTTTTGCTCACTTTCTTCCCTCACTGACCTCAACTGCTTCATGCATTCTTTTAGAGCGCCATCTAGATGAGCAGCTCTCTCCTCAGATGCTAGCTTAGAGAATGTAACATTTTCTAGTTGAACTTTCAGTGTTGAGGCCTCTGCTTCAGCCTGCTCCCAACCTGACAACATGAATGTCTTCTTGTTTAATTTTTTTCGAGAACGTGCAATGCATGTATTTCATGAAGAAGAAAAGAGTTTACAACACACCCACACCGCCCCACATGTGGGGTGTCTTCTTGTTTAATGAATTATTAGATTGTCCATAATCACAACTAAAGGTGATGTCAATTTACTCAACATAGATTCTATCGAAAACAATGATACAGCATACACTTCCATCAATGTGAGCTTGGTGGAAATTAGAACAGGGGAACTAAAGTATGATGGTAATTAACTTCACCTGATACAGCTTCTTCAGCCACCTTAGCATGCTGCTTCACCAGACCATCTTTCATGTTGTTCTCGTTTTGTGCAACATAAAGTTTTTCATTCAAGACCTTTATCTTTTCAGTCAGATTCTCAACTTGTTCTTCTGATTCAATCAAATTTGCATATCTTTCTGGTGAAATCTGCACAAAGTTTGGAACTTTGGCGCCCTGCAAAACAAAACCAAGATACTAATATCATCTTGGTTTTTTATAAACAAATGTTTTGAAATGTCACCTTTAGAGGTGTGTCACTGATGATCATAGCAAGTACTTATCAAAACAGTGGTGTTCTGCAAGACAAAGCACTAAATGCAAATCTGCAGCACCAAGAATTGAAAAAAAAAATCCATGTGACTTACGGAGATATTCCCTCCATCCCTTAATATAGGGCCTTATATTTAGGGACGGAGGTAGTAAGTACTTCAACTTTATTTCGAGAGTTGGTATAAGAAAAGTCGTGGGCACATTGAAGGATGCAGTGACTGTGAGAGCATCTCATGTTTAAATTATCATGCGCTTGCAGTGATACTTTAGCGGTACCGAAAAAGTAAATTTTCTGCCCAATAATAGAGCATAAATATATTCAAAGGTTACAGTGCTATAAAACAGGTACTCCATGGAAAATAAAAAAAATAATATTCTTTTACATCATTTGGTACTTTGTTCAATTTGACACATTCAGTTAAAGCATAATGTAAAGTCACAAGAGCTCTATTATGAAATCAGAGAAGTAGAAGGTTTTAGTGAATTTCTACCTATACCAAAGATAATAGATAATTGCCATGATAAGGCAATGATCAAGGCCATCCGAACAGTGTAATCTTATTGGTGGCTCTATAACACCATACAAAGAGGCCTTTCTATAGCCTCTGGATTCATATGAAATGAAGCAAACTGATGGTGTTTCATATTCTTTATCAGATGTTAGGGAAAATTCATACAAGATAGACCAAAAGGAACATAATATGGTGGTATAAAGAGCAAGGCATGACAATATCAACATATCCAAATAGCAGGTAGGCAAAGAGTGGCACAAACCTGTTCGTCTTGATTGGAACTCGGTAACACATCTATATTTGATGATTTTTCTGAAGATTTCTTCTTCCAAGGCCAGCTTCGTCGATCCATCCTTATTGTGTATCTGATCAATTACGTTCAAAATATATATATTAACCAACCAAATGAAGGAAAAAATGACAACTTATCAGGTTGCCACTGGTGATACGTTTTGGGTGCCCAAAGATCAAAAGTAAGCAAGCTATCCAACAACAAACTATGAAGAAGAAAAAAAAAGGAATATCATCCCAAGGCCTGAGCAACTGACATTAAATAAACAATACAAGCGAACATGAAGAAGAAATAAACATAATTTCAGGCAGCGAGATTTATGTGGCACACAATGCTAGCAGGAAAATTGGTTGGTTGTTGGGCAAGTATCTCACATAATTTAGTCCACAGCAAAGGACTGAAAATAATCTAATCATCACACCCTGCCTTGCTCACAGGAGTGCACCTCCAGACATAGGACAGGGCCTCTCAACTTGTGCAAGCAGAAGCATACACATCGAGGCACATGCAACAGAAACATAGATTAAGGGTTTTGTCACACTATACCAGCGACCTCAGTTACATGACAAAAGATAGGAAATGTTGGCCCAAAGGAAACCCACAACAACATTCTTAAAGCAGTATGAAATGTAGTCAAACTGCAGGTAGCAAGCATCCGTGATTCAGACTAGCAGTGTGCTACAGATTTGTGATGCCTATTTTAAAATAAGCAAAATAGCACTATAATTCCGACATGAGAACCAAATGGACGCAACTCGGTGGCAACCCAGTCAACTTAATCAATTCTCAGAAGTAAAAAATAGCACTATACTTCAAACATGAAGACTAAAAAATACCAAGTAATTCAAGGGTCAACTGGATCACGAGCAAGTGGACGGACAAGCTAGACAGATAATTCAGAAGCTGTGACAGATTCTGATCACCAGTTCACCACAAGGAACTAAATACCGTGAAGACAGTAAAACTGCAAATGTGGAATGACCAGTTCACCACAAGGAACTAAATACTTCACCACAAGGAACTAAATACCGTGAAGACAGTAAAACTGCAAATGTGGAATGTTCTCTATTTCCCACCACTTTCTAGTTTCAGCATTAACCATTGAAAGTTCTTTAAAGGAAATAGCATTAATCATTGTACTTGCACCAACCATGTCCATATTAGTGATTGGAGGGGAACTAAGGCATCAGTTGCCACTTGACACAGGCAGCTGCAGCTACGGGCTAACTCCCGCGCCTTCAGCTAAGACTAATGGCGTGGTGGAATTGAGAGGTTTAACCCGCGGGTTTGCGCCGCCGGAATGTGGACGGAACAGAACAGGCGCCGGCAATGCAATCATTCCATAGCCTCAGAAATTGTCAATACTCAAGGCGGCCTAATCACTAGTTCCTTAGGAAAGAAAATCGTGTGACCAAGAGAACCCCGTGCAGCGCTTGGCTGGCATCACCAAGAACCCGCGACGCAGGACGAGAGGATTACGGAAAAAGAGCACACCCAAGAAACCATCGCCAAGACACCACAAATGCGAGAGAGGGAATCGGAAGAGCAGAGGAGGATGCTGCTCACCGAATGAGAGCGAGAGCGGCGAAGCTCTCCTCCGGCAGGCGCGCGGCGGCCCGGATCCGATCGGCGAGGCGACCAGCTCTGCTCTGGTCCTCCTCCGGCTTTGCTTCGCGCGCACTCCTCCCCTGCTCTCAATCTGTCACGGGGACTGTGGGCTGGAATGGACTCCCCGCGCTCGCTCTCTCTCTCACTCCCCTGCCTTTACTCCTCCTTCCCTGCTTTTACCTTTTTGTCTGCCTGCCTGCCTGTCTTCCCCAGCCTTTTCGTCCACCACCCTCGTCGGCTGCACTGCACCACTCTGTATGCCCGCCCCAGCTTGGCAACTGGCAACGCACCTTCCCTTCCGTGCGTGCAATGCCCCTTCCCTTCCATACTATATCAGGATGGGTGGATGATGGGTTGCGTTGGGCTCGACAGCAGTGGTAAGTGCAACGGTTGGTAAAGGAATTCTGCTACAAGAATATGGACTTGTAAATAACCTTAATATAGTATGTATTTTATACTCATATTGGTGGGTTTTTTTTATTAACTAATAGCTTGACACGACTGGGGTGATTGGATTCTAGGCAGACTTTGCCATGCCACCAGCAAGACAACCACAGACAAAAGGCAACAATAATGTAACATGAGACGATTCTGTCCTAAGGAACAGCCGTGAGATAAAGATTCAACAATTAGAATGTAATGTGTGTATATGAACTTTCTGCTGAGCTTAGTCTCGCACTTTATATTCTTTAACCAATTGTTATTTTAAAGTAAATGAGAACTACTTGGTGTAATTTAGATCTATTCTCAATATATTTTCAATTTTAGTGCCCATGTCGTAAATGGACTATTTTAAAGTTAACTTCACAAAAGCACAACTATTTCTCATGTTACAAGAAAACACAAATTTTGCTAACAGTTTCACAGAACCACAAGTTTTGCTTCTAAACACGCTTGTCATCCTCTATTGGTCATATACACTTTTGTGTTGCTGACATGTGGGACCGAGTTATGGTTTTGTGTAATAAGTGACGCAAATAGTTGTGATTGTGAAACTGATTTTAAAAGTTGTGATTCCTTACAACAAGACTCAAATAATTTTGGTTTTGTGAAATTAACTCATCTAATTATGATAAAGATGTGATCTTAATAGTACCATCAAACCTCTCGCTTAAGTTGAATGAGTGAGAAATGCATATTTCTTTTGCGTAAAAGTTTATATTTGGGAGAATTGGCATATATAATTTTAATACATGGTGTGGCGGTAACTTCTACACAAGCCTTTATAAAGGGGGAATGCGACAAATGTAACTGCTCAACGTAGTCACAATGTCACGTAAAAAGTCAAAAGGTCCATAGTGTACATTGACATCTTGCTACGGTTGGCACACAAATTTCCATAATATTCTGCCATCACTTCATCAATGACCAACGGTGGAAGAAACTCCGTGCAGAACATCCATGGACAGCCGCTTGTGGCCCCTTGTCCTCGTTGCCGAAATGCCAACCTCCAACTGTTTCATTGTACATATTTGATAGGCTCATGAATGCTTGCTTGACTACATACTCCATTCATGCCATGGTAAAGTGGCAATTTTTGCCTTACTATTTAGCGAATCCATGTTGGACCTACGGTGCCAATAATTAAGGACATGATTGTTATGACAAAATTATTAAACTTCAAGAACGTAATGTATACTGATCAAGACAACATAGTACTACAGTAGGGGATTTTTTCCCTCCTGTTGCATTACAAAAAAAAGACAACATAGTATAATCAAAGTAGTGAAGTCCCATTCCAAGACTAATATCCATCGTGACAGATGATATTGCATCTTATTACGATTCTTCTACACGCATCCTGAGTTGGACAGCAAAAGGTTTTTTGAACCTCAAAAGTAGAAACCGACAGTTTGTTCCTAGGCAACCTAATGATGTAGTATAGCGGTGTGATCCCTTCAACTTTTTTTCCATAAGGAGGCCCACCAAATGAGCTGAATGGCGGAGCAACAGCAACAATACAGTTGGCTTCTAACACCAACAGCTCACAGTACCGTTTTGAGCTGTCTAACGGTCTAATTAACCATAGCCTTTGTGTGCGCTTAACAACCAAGAAATTCAGGTGTGTTGGACACCGGGGAAAGCGTATGACTTCTTCTTCACCGGACTTGCCAAGGAGAGAGAATCGTGGAAAGCGATCGAGATGGCCTATATGGTTAGCCTTGCTTGGCTCGCTCGACTCCAAGAGTTTCTCTTGTTTAGCAAAGTCGTTGACACTACAGCTCTGCGAAAGTTATATAAAAATAACTAACACGCTTAATAAAAAGAAATAATGAACTTAATAACGATTTGCCGAAACAAAAGCTAGAAGCCTCTCTCTCTCTCTCTCTCTCTCTCTCTCTCTCTCTCTCTCTCTCTCTCTCTCTCTCTCTCTCTCTCTCTCTCTCTCTCTCTCTCTCTCTCTCTCTCTCTCTCTCTCTCTCTCTCTCTCTCTCTCTCTCTCTCTCTCTCTCTCTCTCTCTCTCTCTCTCTCTCTCTCTCTCTCTCTCTCTCTCTCTCTCTCTCTCTCTCTCTCTCTCTCTCTCTCTCTCTCTCTCTCTCTCTCTCTCTCTCTCTCTCTCTCTCTCTCTCTCTCTCTCTCTCTCTCTCTCTCTCTCTCTCTCTCTGCGTCGAGCGAGTTGGCATCCCTTCAAGCCCGGAACGAGCAGAGCCCAGAGTAATCCAGATCAGTCGATCTCAACGGCATGCATGGCTGGCTGGGCAAGTACTTTCTTCAGTAAGCAGAGTGTAATCATGGTTTGGCCCTGGGCTACCACCGGCACGTGCCTGGTGTGGGGACACTCAACGCCCTGCAGGTTTGCCTTCCATTGGCCGTTAGCGTGCATCCATCGCAAGCACGCATGTGTTGCTCTCCTTTTCCAGGGTCACCCAGATCTAACTAACTGCGTCGCCCGGCATCATCGTGCTCCACGTGAAAGCCAACCATCATCCATGCTGCGACGGCCAAAAGCCATTAACGACCGGCGCGCGGAGAAGCTCGGCAGACACTACAGCCTCTGCTTCGACAGGACGACGCGAAACTGCAGAGCGGCACACGGCACAGTTGGTGGGCTGGGCACTGGCACCGGCGAAGCATAGCCTTGGCGCTGCCCCGCTTTGCTCGAGCAGCAGCAGGTGCGTGGCAATTCAGTTCCTCTGGATTTTTTCCTATATGAGTCCTTTGGTTCACAGGAAAAGCAAAGGAAAAGTTCCTGAGGAATCCATTCCCGAGCTCGATTTCATAGGAAAACAAGAAAGAGCTCCGACCTCTGGAAAATTTCCTGGCGTGAAATGACGCTTGTGCGCGCTGCTCGCGCCTGTTCGCTCTACTTGCGCCTGGCAGGCCATCTTCTCCTGGTGCGCGGACATGGTGGTCATCTTCTCGAGCAGACGCGACATCCAGGAGCAGCGCACGGCGTCGCAGAACACGGGGCGCCGCCTCGACGACGCATCGCCGCCGACTGCTTCATGGCCGGAGTTGCTGAGTGCGGAGTTGCATGGCGTGCGCGCGTGCCGCGCCACATGTGGTTCCGCCATGAAGCTCGATCTCATGACGCTGATGACGATTGGAGCTCGATTTCTTATATGTGAACTCGCTTTTGCGGCAGCAAGATTGGAATTCGATCCTCACAGCAGCGAGGGGTCATCTTGAATTCTACCGTCGCAAAGTCGCAACTATGTTCGAGGTGCTGCAGCCGAGCTTCCCTGGCCTGGAGTAATCAACTAGAAAATTAGCGCGCCATTGGCGCGCCCTATGGCCCTTCTAGCACGCGTTGAGTGATTCTTTGGACACATACTGGATTAAACTTGTTTGCGCTTGGTCGTGCACTATGCTGCTTTGCTCGGTCGTTCCGCAGCCCAATGTCTTTCTCTGGAGCTTCATGTTATCGCTGCCAAAATTTCGCACGTAGCAACAAATATAGGACATCAATAGTACGTACGCAGTACCACAAATATATAAATGATTATATCATTTGTATCCCTTGAGCAAAGCTTAACAAATATGATAAGAAACGTTCTTACCACTGAACTCCGTAGCTCTCCGACCTCAAAGTGGAATTTCTAGAAAATGTTACCGTAAATAAGAGAACTAAATATAATTTAATACGCTAGGACTGGTCATGGATCAGCTCAATGTTCACAGTTCCCATTTATGAAAGAGGATGAGTTGTTCCCCTTTAATCAGCAGTGCAGTGTACTAAATCAGTGACCATTCTTTATTTGTTCTCTAACAGTGAATCTAAAGCACCACTGTTACCATTCTTTATTTGTTCTTTATCAACAGCTCTCAGCTTATCTTCTATTCCTTTGCTCATCTTGAATCGAGATTTCCAATTCTTCAACCTGTTAAAGGTATATACATATGAAAATACAATTGACAACTGCAGATAAATACTTATAATTTGTTAAAATTTAATATTTCTGATTATGAGAATGTCATATGTACCAGTATAATATATAGTAAAGAGGAAATTAGAGTAGGATTTTCTGTGTCCTGGCAGCGTCAATACCTCTCTACATAATTCAGTATAAAAAAAATGTAGTTGTTAATGAAGTATATTGACAATGAGGTGGTTAATTGAATTGTTCAGGCAAGATATTACCTTTGCCCATAATATTTGCCATAGTATTCACTACGTTCTTTATATTTGCACGTATATCTTCCATGATAAGCCATCTAGGCTTGATCCTAAGTCATATTGTTCTGAATCTGCTGCCACCAAATGTTGAAGGAAAGAACAGTATCAGCTAGATGTAACATATTACTTAATAAGCTGCATGTAGGCACTTGACTGTTGTTCAAAATGTTGGAAGGACCTTGGAGAAATCAAATGGTGATGGAAACATTGGTTGGCAAATCAACAGTAGCAAATTGGTGAAATGAAGCCGACCCAATAGAAGTGAGCGAACAGCACGTCATTTAGACGTGGGGATGCCCTATTCTACTCTATGGCTTGACCAGCTTCCATTAAAACTGTGGAACTCACCTGGTTGATTAGTATGCCAGCATCAACCCTAACCCAAGCTTCCTTTAGAATAACAGTTTTATTTCATACTATGAGATTTGAAAAGAATTTTAGAAAGCTTACAAAATAGAGGTGGCATTTAAATATTGTTGTGTAATGATCAAGAGACTAATTTAATCATTGTTATTGCAAAAAAATTGTAGTTTAGTTCAGAAACTTGCAGCTATCTATCATACAAATATGAATCAATGTTTCTCTCTGAGATGTTAAAATATTTAAATGTTCAGGAATTAAAAAATACTAAAAATTCAATAAATATGATTCTTGGATCAGTTTTAACCATGAGATATTAATGCCTTAACTCTACTTGACTAATATATGTAAACTGGAAGCAGGAACCGCCTGGAGTTAAATTGCATTTACATAGCTTGCTAAAGAATATGATGCACAGATATGTGGGGTGGAGGATTGATGTAGGCATAAAGGACTCACCTCTGTCTCTGACCAGCAATTCCGAGCAGAATGTCGTCCAGATTGTTGATAATATTAGAGATGAAGCAGATGGAGGGGTTCCGATTCGTGAGGGCGTTCTCAACAATCAGCATCAATCAAAATAGCCACCACACCATCCACTCATTAAAACATCAGTGCAAATGATCATCCTCCTTAGCATTTTGTCGAATACCTTGCAAGACATAGATGTCTTCTATGGTGGCTGGCTACGTCATGACATCCATGTGGAGCTCTATTACCGGCAAGAGATGGATGCAACGTGAGTGTAGAGGGCAAGGAAATTCACGGAGAGGCAAAACAGTGTGGGCTGCCGCACCGATCGTTGGATATCCATGATTAGCAGCCGATCTGAACCAAGCCATTCCTCATCTGTCCATGCCATGCATCCAACACTTAGGCCTGAGGGGAGCATGCCGGCTAGAGGCATGAGCAGGAGGGCAGCACAGAAAGGCTGAGAAGGAAAACGGTCGGAAACACAGGGCCGGAGCTGGTGCTTGGCGGAGAGCCGGAGGCCCGGAAAGGAGTCGAAGAGCTGGAGAGAGAGAGCGGTCCAAGGGAGTCTTCGCGAGTTTTCTGGTTGCCAAGAAACCAGGCGAAAATCCAGAACCATCATTCCTCGCCGTTAATTGAGTATTTGACGGTGGTAATTTTTTGACTGACGTGGATATCGTCAGACGTGAGGAACGCGACCGCGTTGGGAGTATTAAAAGAAAAGATTTGGGAGGATGGAGTAATCAATTTGGGAGGATTTTTTGAGCATGGGGAGAGGATGAGGAACATGAGACACTGACAAAAAGATCCCACACCTTGCTGGGCGCCATTGCGGCATGGAATACGTACGTCCCGGCATCGAGTTTATGTTTCAGAGCAAATTGGATTTCAGCACCGTTCACATTGCGGATAGTCTAATTTTGGGATATGTTCTAAATCCCTATCTCAGAATTGTATTCTATTTTGCTTTGATTTTAGATGACTCATGGCACCAAACGTCCCCTTAGCATGACATGTGAACTCTGAATTGAAATAGGTCAGGTCTGAGTCCATTTTCCTTCAGTTATCTGAGCCAGCTTGGTGTAAGTATTGTTTTCTACAATGAAGTTATCTTATTCTATTTGACCAGATTATTAGGGAAGTGATGCCCGAAAGAGGTTCTTCTCAAAAGATGGCTATCGTTCAAATTCAAATTGAGATCAACAAGGCAACAAGGCTTGTACAAATTCCTTTATTTTTCCTATAGTGCTACCAAAGGGCTTTCTAACCAAATTCCTGTGTTTTCATTTCCCATAAGAATGGAGAAGTATGCCAACTCAATTCTTGTGTTTTTTCTATTTTTGCATTTTTCTTATCCTGCATTCCAAAGGAGAGCTAAATAAACATGCTAATGCCGATAATAGAAAGATAGAATGAGAGTTAGGCCCAAAAACAAATCTTATAAGGCCTTGATGGGCTGATATGCTGGGCCCTATAAATAGAGACAAAACTGGAAAATTCTATACCACCATTCTACTAACAAAGACCTAAAAAAACAAAAAAAACGAGAAACTAAGAAAAAGGACTGGAAAAGAGCCTCCCCTTCGCCTCTATCCCCTACAAATGCGTAGATAATCAAAGCAATGTTACATAATCAAATGAGGAAGTGACTTCTCAAGAACCCAAACACCAAATCACAAGATTACAAAAGAGAACAACACTCAGGCTGCGGTGGTAAACCGGACTTAGATCCGGTTTCGAATTTAAAAATAAAAAAATATAAAAAAATGAAACAGTTTTTAACAAAAAAAAAAATAGAGACAGAAATAAACTAGACGACATTTGCGGCCTAACGATGGAACAAGAATTCAAAAATTCGTTCGTTTGGTTGGAAAAAGTTATTGAAAGAATAACATGAGAAAAAAAAAGAAAGAGAAATGAAACCCCACTTTTCTCCACATTTTCCTTTTTTGTATTGAAAATAATTAGCAAAAGTCAGGCCAAATGAAATAATCAGCAAAGGTTATGCCACTAAATTTTCATCATGTTTCCCCTTTTTCTATTTATTTGTTAGTTTTAAAGGATCCTGGTTTTCTGGCAAATCCGGCTGCTTTATCGATTCTTTTTCGTTCAAAAGTTTCAAATGTTTGTTTGGTTGGTTTTCAAACCTGTTTCATCATTTTTTTTTAAAAAAAAGTTTGAACATGTGAGGGCTGGTATTCGGCATTCTACCGATTTTGCAAACCTTGTCAAGACACGATGTTTTTAATGATCTTTAGCGATGTGACTACATTCTCAACGCATAACTACAGGTGCTCCTCTCCATCAAATCCGTAGTAACACGAGCATCCAGAAATGCATGGCTTGACGGCGCTTATTGCATGGCTGCCGTCACGTCACTCTATGCATACTACATCTGTTGCCGTTGCGGTTGAAACAGGGAATACAAGTTCAATGGATACTTGTCACCACGTTGATTTCAACCGATTTATTACACATTTTCTATGCAAATACAACAAAGAATATAGAAAATGACATTCGGATGGGACAGGAATTTCCAGTCTCGTATGCAACACGGATCCTCGAAATGTGATGCGTTGTGATGATGCTTGTGAATTGCTAAAACCACTTCCTTGTGCCGAAACGGGCCCAAAGATAAACGCACCATGAACCGACAAGCGCGTTTTTTCCTGCGGTCGCGTGGATCTCCGAGCCAGCCTGGCCCGCCGCACCTGGCTTCCCGCCTGTT
>LAPY01003658.1:35589-54822 GCA_000970635.1 Eragrostis tef
CTGCCTCGCCACCCCTTATCCATCGTTTCCTTTCGCTCCCTCTATGCTCCCTCGCCCCCTCTCACCTCCGCCTCTTCCTCGTCCCTAGGTCACCACGGGTTCGACGCCGCCGCCTCCGAGGCCGGAGAAGGACCTGCGAGCGGGCTCCTCGCGGAGGTCGGGCTTCTTCGATCAACTAAGCCTTCTCCCGGAGGCGCCGCACACCTGACCGTTGGGGCGAGGCGGGGCGCTTCGCGTCACTGCTTACGAGTTGCCGGCGATCCCAGAGCGAAGGTACTGACTCCCGATCCCCACGTATGCTTGCTCGTTTCGATGCTATTTAGGTGCACGCCCAAGAGATTTTAGGGTTGGGGGAGTTCGAATTTCGGGTGCTGCTGTGAGCGGTGAGTTGGTTTGGGAGGTTCGATTGGGCGACCATTCTTCTGTGCAATTCCGAATCGATATAGCCTAATTTGGCCGCGATTGCGCGCTTGTTGGGGAATTTTGTGCTTGCGCTGTACTTCAGTTGGAATTCAATTAGTTAGCGTGGCATATGTGCCCTCCTCCACGGATCTATAGTTCGATTGTTTGTAACTTGTGCTTATTTCCGGAGATTAAATTGTGCCAGTATTTGTCTGCCCTAGGTCTATTTGTGTTAGAGTGTCTGGTCTTCCTTGTGGAAGACAATCATTGAGTGCTGAGGTCACGTTTAGTGTGCAGCTAGATGATACTGCTACCTTATTACGTTTTGCTAATGTGATATGAATATGTGGGGACTAGTCAATGAATTCCACTGAGTACGTCAGGGTTGTTATTCCAGGTAAGCTCATAGACAATGTGATTTATTGAATGGTCCTAGGAAGAAGCTTTGGCTTATTGTTGCAGAGGCCATTACCGTGGTCTGTGATATTACATAGTTACACTTACAACAACAGGCAATTTGGAGTTGAAATATGCAGTACATCTCTGCTAGTAGCATTTTGTATTTGAAAGGTGTGATTGATGCACTGCAACGCCATTTACTATTTACTGCCAATCTCTTTCTCGGTCATGATTTCTCCTGTATCTCGGTATGTTGACTTGATGGTTTTGTTTATTTGATACTTCAGTTGCTTGCCTTCTGAAGTATCAGTGACAGTCAATGTTTCCACACATGAAGTATGCTTATTTCCCTACAGCATCTTGGCACCAGTGGTCATACATCTGCACTTTTTGCTACTGTGCTATTGAATTTCTTCCCTATGATCGTGATTTCTAAATGACAATTGCATGGTTGTGAGTATTAAGCTTAATCTAATCACAAGATGATTCTTATTTCAGTTGTCATGTACTTTTGTTTTCAATTTCAGGTTCCACTGTAGTTAATTTTGTACATTTACATCTCCAAAGCTGCTGCAATGGAAGTTGAGCTGCCCAACTTCAAGAACGTGAGTAGATGTTTGCTCCTTAGTCGTACCCTTGTAGAATATACTTCTTTGTTCATGTCAGCTATTTAGCTTCAGCTGTTCTTTATTGTATTATTTCTAATTTCTCATTTTATGATATGTTTAGGCTACTTCTGGTGATTACTGGAGTTTAGCGAGCAACCAGTATCCATCTGGTAAATTCCCTAAGGTCTCAGTTGGGGTCACAATTCCAAGGGCTGATTCTGTATCAAGAGGCAGAGATTCTGCTGCTCCTCCTGCATTTGAGAGGAATTTGTCTCAGGGAACTGATGGAAGATCTAGACCACCTAAATATGATAATACCTCACTTCGGGTCTCACAAGAAGCTGCAAAGGACGATGGATCCGCTAAAGGGGAACCTGAAGCTGGCCATGTTAAGAAGGTGTCTGTATCGCAACCTGATGATAACACCAATGAGCAGACAGGGACCTTTTCCTTTGGAACAAGACGAGAACAAGGCAGCAACCCTGACAAATCAGAGGCACCAGATTTTGTAAGTTCTCAAGGAAAGCGCTGCTTGGAATCTGAGAATAAAAGCAAGCCAAATAGCGAGGTGCTCAGGATGAAGCTGTGGGAGATCCTTGGTGGCACTTCCCAAAACAAGCAGGCATTTGCTTCACCAAACCCTGATGATATTGAGTCACCTGATCAACCTAAAAGTCAAACTGCCAAAGGACCATCTTCAGAGAAGCATGTTTTTACTTCTCCTGTTCCGGATACCATCAAGACACCAGATCCGCTGACTCATCATACGGTCAACTTTGCAAAGTGTAAACCGTCCTCAGATCCAATTGAGTCAGATTCTGATAGTCCAAAAGTTGTTGAGACAAGACCTGTTAGTCGCTCCTCGGGACGCAAGAGAGCACCAGCAACCTCCAAGCAGCAGAACCGAAGTGCAAAGAAACCATTATCTACTCTTTGCTCTGCACCCAAGCAGAGAACAGTGGACAATGTATTCGCCTTCAATGAGAAAGGCACACCTAAAACAGTGGTAAAACATGCAATTGGTGACTCTGGCAGCTCAAGAAATCTCAGGAGGTCAAATAGGAGGGCTAAACCTGAGGTTCAAAAGATTAATTATTCAGATAGAGTCTCTGATAAGATGACCCAGGATGAGAGAGAGGGAAGGCTATCTTCTAGAAATGGGCCATCAGAAAACAAGGGAGAGAAAGCTTCCTCCATTTCTTCTTTGTCCCGAACCAGAAAAACTGCTGAGAGCTGTTCTAGAAGCCCTAAAGGTGGGAGAAGGTTGAACCTGATGGCTAAGGTTGCTCCCCGGAAGATGCAGTTTTCAGAAAACTTATTTTCCAAGACACTGGATGATGGATTAAATAAGCTTTCTTGTCCTAGCAAGAAAAATGATTCTTTGTCATCGCCACAGCTTAGGGAGAAATTGAACATGCCTGAAAATTCAGACAGAAGCCCTCATGCACATGGAGCAGCAGAAAATAATTTCAACTCTCCACCATCTGATGCTGCCAAACCATCACCTGAACCTAAAATGTACCCATGGGATCCTGCTGCGAGTCCTGAAATAAATGTTAAGTTTGGGGAGCAGGTTGCCAGTCCATGGGCAGACAGATTCAGAGACATCCCAGATGATTTTGCAAGCCCTACACTTGCAGCTAATGTTAATATCTCCCCCCAAATGTGCAAAGGGATAAATGACAACCTATACACCCCCAAGTATTCAAAAAGTGCGGACAGGTCCAGATCAAGTTCTCTTGCCTCAGATCCAGAATCCCAGCCATTGGTATTTTTCTGCAAATTAGATATATTCTGATGTAGCAAATAATTTGATCTGTTCACTACTGATTAAAATTTCTGATGTCTAGGATGAAGTGGATAAAACCAATGAGTTACCTGGCAGTGAATCTCCTGATTCTTCAGAAGAAAGAGAGAACAGAAAGCAACCATCTCTTTCAGCCCTTTCTCCAACTGAAGATGAGGGAGCTAAAAGTTCCAATCCAAGTTTTGCAAAAGGTCAGAATATCACATTGCCATTTTGCTGTAGACTTCATAGAGGACAGAGCATTAGTTCAGCTAGATTGTGTTAGATTCCTTCTTGTGTCTTGTGTTAAAGTCAAAAACAGATTATTGAAACAATGTTGTCTAAAGAACCTATTTCACTCTTCTGCATCATGTACAATGTACATGCTTTTGGAGTTAACTGTTGGACATTTAGTAGTCCTGAATATTAATCTGTCGAATATTTTTTTCCACATATATGATTCCATGAACTTTGTATTAGAATGTCCAAATATGCAGTTGTTCATCGCTTTCTTGTTTGCTAAATGCCAGCAAGCTGCAATCAGTTATAACTGCAGGAAGAGCTTGCTCATGAGTACATACTTAAATTAACGTTTTAACTTTTTTTTTGCAAGTAAATTAGCAGACTTTTGGCACATTCTTCTATGTGTGTATGAGAATTTTATATATTTAATTGATATTACTTGCTGTACTGAGTTCTCTTTTGACTGCATGTCTAGCACATCAAACATTAAGTTACTCACAAAGATATTCTTGGACATTCTATAATTTCTTATTTGCAGAGCATAACTTATAACAAATTAATATGCGGTTCATCGCAGGATATGCATCTCACAAATGGCTTTCTGATATGGATGGGCCAGATAAATCTCCACTTGAACATCTGGGTAGGAAAGCAAATCCAAAAGAGGATAGACCAAGCAAACGACCCTTATCATCACGTAATCCTTTTGCCACTTCTGGTAGAACTGCTTTCTTCCTTTGACATCATATTGCAAATTCATAATTATCTGTCCATACTATTTTTGTTTCAGGAACTCAAAAAACTATATTTTCTGACAAAGGACACGAGCACCCAGAAAACTACCTAACAAGGTTCCGTCTTACATTATGTGCATGCGTGTGTGTGTCCATGTATAGGCATTTTGTGTGATTTTGATCTTGATTTCTACCAGGGCTTTTGATCAACTGGTAGTGGTGCTGGGAAGGTTCCAAACCAAAATCAAGTCTGAAACAAGCAAGAAAAGTTCTGAGATACTTGCTGCCACTGGAGAGATAATACGCCAGCACCTTGAGGGGGTTGAGGTGCAGATGCAGGCTGATGTGTAAGATCTTGTGTCAGTGCTACCCTGAAACACTGCCCTTTCTATAGGACTGATACATGGCATTTTCTTTCAGGGACAAGCTGGTCAATGCAGGCAAATCTAAAAGAAAACGACTAGAATCATCTTTTGAAGGTACACTATTCTCTTCACAAATGCTACCAACAATTCATAACTGAACTCTTGAGAATTATCGCAACAAGTGCCATCAACTCGAACCCATTCATAAAACATTCATTCTGTGAACATCTATTTTTTGATCCAAGTCTTATTCTCCACATATTTGGATTATCAAACTCAAGCAATATACATACTCTTTATTCATCAATACAGATTACATCACAACATTTTTGTCTTTGGATATTGGAATTTACAGCAGGTAAACAAAGTTTTGAGTATAAACACTATATGGCATTTGTTAGCTTCGATTATCAAGTTTCCACGGCCTACAGTTCACTAGAACATTTTTTTTTTCTCAAACAAGCAGGAGAGCTGTGTATCATTGTGTTAAAGGAGCACTTCAATAGAACATAATAGGATTATAACCAATGAAGCAATTATAACGCCCGAAGCATATGGTTGATTTTGTGCTTAAATTATCTTTCAACCTTTCCACACTGAAGCATAAAAGCCAGTGCCTTGAAAAAAAAATATTTGAGGAATCCTGAAGCAAACTGTCTCCCAATCTGTGTGCCATTATCTGACATCGCCTGTATACTTTATCTTTGTGTTTTGACTTTTTGGAGATTTAGTTGTAGACGCAGGTAAATATCAAAGCTTGCAGTTACCATGCATGTTATTTATTTACCTTGTTTTCTCATACTTTCTGTTTGTGTGCATTTGTTGCATATTTTTATCTGCTTGAATGATGTATGTCTTATGGTATACAGAGCAACAAGAAAAGTTAAGGGTTCTTCATGAGAAGTTCAAGGAGGATGTCAACAAGCAACTGCAAAATTGCAGTAACTCTCTTAAGGATTTTGAATCCTATCATACGGAACTTAAAGGAGCATCTGACAAGCAAAGTAAGTTTAACGCTATACTTAGCACCTGGAACAATGCAGCTGAAGCATTTTTACCTAACGGACCATTTCTAACCATTTTCCAAAATTTTGAAAATGTGAAGTAGCGGTAACTATAGTATATTACTCATCCATACATTTTTCCAAAGCTATTTGTCTGAAATGTACCTCTGTATATTGTAATTCAGGTGTTAGTTTAAAGAAAAGATTCAATGTGGTATTGACAACTAACATATGACGTTGTTGCGGCACCTGTAACTATAGATAGCTTTCTATCACTGACTGCAATAAACATATTTATAATTTTTCAGTTTAACTGACCACTGACCATCAAAATTTGCATTTAACTTACACTTTCTTTTCATGATTCCATCGACAGAATCATCCCACAAGAAGCTTCTAGTAAATGCCGAGAAGACAGTAGGCGTTCAGCTCAATGATGCTGAAAGCAAAATCGCCGAGGTTCAGAAGGTAAGTCAAAAATCAATTCTTAAAGCTCATAGCCTTATCGATAAAGTGCTCAGCTCTTTGTGGCACTGGTTTGCAGAGAGCCCGGAAGAAAATGAACGGCCTAAAATATGTGCTTAAGGAACTCATTGCAGAAACTGCAGATTGACTGATGGAACAAGTCACCCTCACTCTATACAAGTAAATGTCAGGATATACAGGATGCACAGTCCAAACACTTCTATAGTTTCATTTATAAACGGTACAGGAGAATCATGTTCGAATGCACAGAGATTCGCTAGTTTTGGGTATCTTTAGCGTCATTGTTTAGGTCCCACCTTTAATCTAGAGTTTCTGTTCGCCAGACTGATGGATACTGGTTGTATCAGTATCAAGTGCAAGCGGCTAACTTACCATCCGTAAAACCACCGTATGTAGCGTTTCGCAGTGGCGCAGAAACCACGAGTTGTGTATTGTTGCCCTTTATCATTCTGTATAAACTTGTTGAGATGCACAGTTATTGACTGGGGATTTGATGTGTTGCGAATACGACGTCTCGGTAATGGATATGATTGTTTGTTGCACAGGGTTGCTGTATCTGTTATCTGATATTGATCTAGTTTTCTTTTTTTAAAAAAAAATAGTTGCAGGCCTGACCTATTTGACCCATCGGATACGTCATTATAGCCAATAACAGGCTCTCACAAAGTCACACTGTTTTCAGGAAGCTCAAGTTGATTTTATGACAAATTACATTGCTGGGTTCTGGACGCAGTTGTCAGTTACACACTGATGTTAATTTCGGTGGTACTCCTAATTATGCAAAATCTCTGACAAGACATTCGAAGCTCCAAATAGTAAACAAGGAAGTGGCCTCCCACATTATTCATCATTATGTATGTTTAATGGCATACACATGTTTCTGCGATTGTACACAAAAATGGGAACTAACCATCGTTCCCCATGCAGATTCCAGGTTTTCGCCAATAATCCTGTATGATTCTAAGAACGTTGTATACCTATAACCTACAAAAACGAATAACCTTGGTTGGCCTCGTGACAAGGTGCTTATTAATCCACATTGCACCAGACGGACCTGGTAGAGGGCAGATGTTTTTCTTCTTGAGATGGAAGACGAAAACCATCGGATGATTATTTTGCCGACAAGCTTTGTAAACAACTGATCAATGGAAGTCTGGCTGCCCAGTTGAAGTCAAGCACCGGTGCCACATCCGGCTGTTTGGATCAACAAACCTCGTGGACTTGATTACTTCTGGTATTGGCAAGTACACGTTGTGTGTGTTGCATACTCCGGTTGTGATGCCGCTGAACCCTGCAAAGGCGCCATGAACCTGAAAGGTTCCAGGAGAGGCTGATGCTCAGGCACAGCAAATACTTGGATTCGTCGTGAGATACATAGGAACCAATGAGAATTGGCAAGTACACATTGTGTGTGTTGCATACTCCGGTTGTGATGCCGCTGAACCCTGCAAAGGCGCCATGAACCTGAAAGGTTCCAGGAGAGGCTGATGCTCAGGCACAGCAAATACTTGGATTCGTCGTGAGATACATAGGAAGCAATGGGAAAGCAGTGTCTTACAGCATTCTGACCAAGCACCGTGCATAGGATGGCGTCTGATGCATTGGCACGAACAGCGCGGACCATGTATGTAGGATCAATGTACTTGACATCAGAATGGACTCCTATTTCCTTGAAATGAGACTTGATCTGTGGCATGCAAAATTCAAGTTTAATATAATATTGGCGTATCCATCAAGGTGCGGTCACTGTGCCTATTGCCTCTGGCGTCTGGTCAGTACAGAGGCAGAGTGGACAAACCTTCTGTTGAAGGTGCACACCAATGTCACTAAGGACCGTGTTCCCTGATGCATCAGTTGCATTTGATTTTTGCAGATGTTCCTGAAAATGAATCACAATTTTATTTCTAGCACTATCCTGATAATATGTAGAATTAGATTATCAGTTAACCAGGATTTCCCGTCTGACATGCAAAGACAGCCAATCACAAAAGTGACTGAAATCGGTATGACAGGTCCACATATATTCAAGAGGAGAGACACTAATAACATGAAAAAAATCACTCATACTAGTAGTAACTGTCAGCATTTTCATTGAATCCAATGTGATCTAACCTGCCCTGCTCCTTCGGCAACACAAATGAGAGCAAATCCCTTTGTCTCTATCAAGTGCTCAAGATGTCGAAGCACTCCATGCAGTCCATCCAGAGTGAATGGTACCTTCAATAAGGTTATCGATTATTTAGATTAACAATAGTGTAGTGGGGGTACATAAACAACAGATGAGTCATACCTCAGGTATCAGGCAGATATCTACTTGGCCACTTGACAGGGAAGCATGCATTGTGATGAAGCCACTACTTCTTCCCATCAGCTTGACCAATCCGATGCCATGAAATGCCGAATGTGCCTGAAGACAAGTGAATGCTAGTCAACAATTCCCTTTCAAGAAGAAATGTTAGTCAATAACTTTCATGTTGGGTTGCGCTGCAATGTCCATAAGATGCAATTTTTCTGTTAGAAATTTATGCTAAACAGCCTGATATATTGCTGTGCAATGAATCACCTCAATGTACGCAGAGTTGATAGCTCTTTGTGCTGCTTCCACTGCAGTGTCAAACCCAAAGGTCTTGTCCATCAGTAGTATGTCATTGTCAATGGTTTTGGGGACACACACAATAGACACTTGCAGTTTCCTCTTGCGACACTGCAATAATAATTTTGCAAACAGTACAGTTAGATGTAAGTATGATACATCTATTAGTGTTACTTGTCCCGAATTACAGATTGCAGTGCTGTATTGGTGGAATTAAATCAGTTTAATCAAAATCTGAGAATGCAGGTTGGACCCACCTCCTCATGTATAGCATTTGCTCCAGCATGAGTTCCATTTCCACCTAGTACAAATAGCATGTCAAGCCTCCTGGCCTGAATGTGGAATGTAAAAATCAAGTTGAGTAACCTTTGTTTAGCAAATAGCAGTCATACTTTGGACAGTAACAGAAGCATATATACATACCTGAATACTGTCAACAATGTCTGAAATGTTTGCACCACCACGAGAAACACCTAAGAAGCTGCCACCAGCAAGATTGATATTTTGGACGACATGCCTGGATAGCTGAATTTAGAAAAAGAACCAGCCAAGTTATGCTCGATATGTTTATCTGTGTTTGTTTGTTCAAGATACTTGGTGAACCAAAAAAGGGTCTTACCGGAACTTCTGATAAATGATGCTCGAAAAATCCTCGAAAACCATGCTGTATCCCAACAATGTTTTTCACCCCATATTTCTCAAGTGTAAGCACAATCTACACACAAACATGATGTGATTCAAAAAAATGGTAATATTGTTCTCTAGAAGGTAATTTTGAGATATTGCTGTTCTAAATTAAATAAAAGAAAACCAAATCAAATTCTCTTTTGTACAGCAATCAACTGTTTCAGCTCCTTTTTACCTGCCGTATGACGTCATTGAGACCTGGGCAGAGGCCACCACACGTTACAATCCCAGCCTTTACATATTGGGGCTCAAAATAAATTTGCTTACGCGGGCCAGCACGGTGTACCCTGTAAAGTTAAGAACTTGACGATTAGGGCAAGAAAAAGGATATTCCACTGTACAACATTTGAACTCCCTTGAACGTAAGCAGGTTCAGCACCATTGTTCAATCCAGCTGCAATCAGGGTCAATGCAATCAGCTCCAGCAGAGGTTGGTGAGGCAAACTTAATAACCTGCAGAACAATAGATCATAAGGGGAACATGTAATTCGTCTATTGAAATTTGTCTTAACTAAGGAAATGATCGTTCAAGCTTGACTATTTGATAGAAATAAAACTAGTTTGTTTGTTCAGATACAATAAGCCATAAGCAGTTCTACAAGCACAAGTTGCAGCAGAACAATTATACATGACAAAAATGTCCCTAAAACTACTGCTTTTGTAGTAACAAAATTCTGCACAACGATATATGCATTTTCTTTTCCATACTTTCAATAACTCATGGACCTCAGGACACTAAAAAGATCAAGTCACACATACAAAGGCAATGCATCTTTCTTTCAGTAGTTAACAATTAGGTACGAAAATGGCACCAAGTACAGTTATGTCAATGCTTCAAAACGTATTCATAAGGCCACACAACCCATTGAAGTAATTGTAGAGGAGATATTCTATGTCTAGGTAAACATGATTGCACAATGCTAAATAAATACCTTTAAAAGTGCTCTATCATCATCATTCACATAGCCATTCCATGATTCTTTCATAGCACCATTGACATTCTCCAGAGGAGTCCTGTTGCAGACAACATGAGCATATTTTACACACATTAAACTTTAAAGTTTCAGCAATCAATATTCAACAGTGAGGACTGGGATCAATCAACTAAACGTAAAAAGATATTCTCGGCAGAAAATATGTAGGAGAGAACAATATGTCACCTGCTCTTTAGGGAAAATGTTGTTGGCCTTGGTTCCACGTCAATTACATCTCTTAAGTGCGGCAAACTGAACCGCTCATCAAAGTCCTCTTGGAACTGCTTCTTCCAATCTGGATTTGAGAAATCTAGTTGCTGGCGATCCACAGACACAGCTCTAACAACTAACTGACCTGTTCTTGATTTCTTTTCATACCCTACACATCGCAATCGGCTGTTGCTGGGCACTCCAAAACAAGCCAGGTGGTTCTGACCTGAACTAATCTGACCAGCATATTCCACCGGTGACGCTAGAGCCATTACTTCAGATAGCTCAGCATCCAATTCTGCGGGGCAGATACCAGCGTGCTATCAGTATCATATGGTGGTAAAAGCAGAATTAATCACAAAATTTCCACAAGAGGCCCTTTTCAGCTATCATCATCATATGAATTGAAGCTACGAAAAGATGCTACTGAAGAACATGGACGGATATTCCTACTGTACATGGTACAAAAAAAAGCTCAAATAATAATCTTATTGAGTTAAAAGATTATATATGCATATGTTATACAAATGTTGGAGTTCCAAGTTCAAATTATAAAAACGCTAGAATTTGCGTGTGAACATATTGTCAAAAAGAACTGGATTATTGTACAAAAGAAAGAAGAAACCAAAGCAAATTTCCTAAATTACAGGCCAAATATTCTAGTATCTTTTTTCACCAAAAAAACCAACCAAACACTCCCGCAAATTGGTTCCAGAATCATTCCCGCTGCCTACGACCAGGCTTACCGTGAATGATCACACCCAAAAACGGTCGATCCTGCAACAAATCGGGCTAAACTGAGGAACAGGGAGCCCCCTACTAATAAAGAAACGCACCTCCTCGCGCTCGGCCTCAAACCAAACTCCTAGGAGGAGCCCTCGGTTTCGCGCGATGTGATCGATGAACAGCGGGGGGACGCGGCCGAGGTGGCTTACGGAGCCCCGCCAAGGAGGCGCCTCGGTGCCTCCGTCCTCGGTTTCTTGGGAAATAATCTTGACTTTCCTCGCAAGGAGTGGGGAAAAATTCTAGTCTATTTTCCCCACTCTGGAATGCGGCAAGAACAACAAGGAGGAGGAATTTCTTCTCCCAATTTGACGCGAGGAGGAAGGGAGGCGAAAGGCCGGTGGTTTTGTGGGCGCGCTGACTGTCCGCTGATGGCAGCCGCCACGCGCGTTCGTTTTCAGCCAGTTCTTTGGACTTTTCCAAAGAACAAACCTTCCTTATTCATTCGTCTGGCTTTTGTGGTTGCTTCGCCTGGCTCGTGGTCGGTGAGGAGAAACTCTCCCGTGCAACCGTAACACAATCCCATTTGTGTCACGGTGACACCAAAATCAAATGCTACGAGGCAGAAATATTGAAATTTTTTTTGAGAATGTAGTATGCAGAGTCATAGAATTGAAGGCTCCAAAATTAGAAAAGGATAATGAAGAAAAGAGAAATCTGACTGTGCCTTTATCCCAATCACAGAATTTTCCGGTTTTTGTCTTTGAATATGAAGAAGTATATTTAGCTTAGATTTTGTGAGTGGGTATATGATAACATGCTTTACATTTCCATATTCTGTTGAATTTGTTATTATTCTCATGATGGGCCTTTTTAGACCATGACATAAATGAGTTTGTATGATGGTTGCGCAGGATGCCCATGTGTTCTGACCAACAACTCAGCAGGTCCAAAGATTCGAGCATTTCGACCAACGAGTCAGAAGGTCAAAGATTCGCATACAGACCAATTCCGGTCAAAAATAATGGTCAGTGTTTTCTCAAATTACCGCTGGCATCATTTTATCAGATTAAGGGAAAAATTGAAAATCATTTTACCATTCTCGTTGCAAAAAAAAAGAGAGCTTACTCTCATTCCAGACATGGACCTCAATTTAAGAGGAGTTTTCTTGTCAAAAATAATGGTCAGTGTTTTCTCAAATTACCGCTGGCATCATTTTATCAGATTAAGGGAAAAATTGAAAGAATGATAAATTAATAATTAGTAATTTTTTCATCATAAAGTAAAATTACCAATATAATTAGTCTGTAATGTTAATTTGATGAACAATAAAATCATTCCTTGTTCATAATTTTTGTAATTTACAAATTTATTATTGAAATAGTGACTAATAGTTTTTTTATAGTAAAACTGCTCCATTTTAACGAAGTAATATGGATATAAGAGGAAAAAGGTTGTGGTAGGCAAGCGCGTCTCTAGCTAATGCATAAAGTTAGCTTATACAAATAGTTTTGTATACAGTATCATCAAATAACAAACATCCCTCGGTGCCCTCAATGGTATAAACCTGTTAAATTAACAGAGTTCTCTTCTTCTCAGGTAACTGGGTTTTGTTAATAGGTCACTTGTTTAATTATTAGATGTAGATCTAACCGTATAGATCTTCTTGTTCTATTAGCCTTATCCTCTTCGTTGAAATAACATAAATGTTCTAACTTTAATAGAAAATTCTTTTATATTCAAAAAAAATAATGTTCCAGACATGCATTTAATTTGTTCATAGGATATGATCAAGGAATGTAAGTTTCTAGTCACCAAAGAACTATTACAACTTAATTTTTTTTTGTTGTTTCGAAAATGTAATTGAGAGAATTACAAAATATCTCAAGCAACTAAAAACTAGCAAATCTCTTAAGGGCGTATACAATAGGGTGACATGGAAAGGTTACACATAGGATTTTGAGTGATGTGAATGAAAGAGAAAGAGAAAGAAGCGAGAGAAGAATGTTGTCTAGTAATTACTAGATGGCTCGTTGTTGTCTAACCATTGTAGGTGAGGTTTTGGTTGTTTATAAGTTTGAATATGATTCTTTTAGACAACACGATGCATTGTGTGAATTGTTTTTAAGTCGTCTAAAAGTGACTTGGATGTGTATTTCAGACAACTACCGTCTGGATTACTATATATGCCATATGTTAATCCTAGGCGAATTTTTTGACACAAAGATGGCCAAAGGTTTCTTAAATCTGACTTATATTAAGAAAAACAAAGCACGATACAAAGAAGACAAAGGCAAAAAAACAAAAATTACAATAGTTGGTGCCATAGTAACCGTGAAGTTACTAATTTTTTGAAAGCACTATCCTTGATCGCACTATCCAGGCCTCCTTTGGGTCGGGGCCTCTCTCTATGCAGCCCATTCGCTCACTGTCAATCTTTTTTCTTGCGTCTCTGAGCCACACAAGATGTTGTTTCTTGGGCTTTGGAGCCACATGTGTTAAGCTGTGTTCGTGGGCTGTATTCGAGTTGATGTTGAGCCGAATGGGCTGACTGCTGTTGTAAGCTGTTCTTCTATGTGGTCGTCAGCCGTGGTGTCCATCTTGCCGAGAGAAATGTATGGTGGGCAAAGGAATGAGGCTGTCGTTCTTATTCTAATTTGCTTTGCCTGATGGGCCTCGTGTGTTTTGCTCCCGTGGAAGCTGAGACAACCGATAGACGTTTTTTTCCTCAACCCCGGTCAAGGCAAGGATGGTGAAAGGGGCATGACCTCGCCGATGAACCAGCCTCGTTCCTCCCGGCCGCGCTCCTCGGTCCAGCAAGGATGCTATGACGATCTATGTTGTAGGCTGTGGGTGTGGCCGCACCCAGCAAAACAAAACTTCAATAGTGTTCTTTTTTCACCATATATGCACTTCCTAAAGTATTTAATTATATATCCATAATGCCAAAAATACTAGCTTGCTAAGCCTAAGAGACATTTTGCACCATTTCGTTGAGCTCTACCTCTGCCACTGGGCTGGCAACGGAGAGGGTGGACCTCTTCCATCTAGCACATCAATAGCGATCTAGAACATCAATAGGGATCCCTTTACCTCCGGCACCTGTGACTAAGGAGAGAAGCGCTAATGCTAGCTCCGAAGAGTGTGTCCGCCACTGGTAAAGAAAAGCGGTGGCGGAGGTGACGTCTGCCCGTCCGCCATCACTGTGCCTATAGCAGTGACGGATGTGCTGGCGTCATTGCGGCTATAGGACTCAGAGGACTTGCCAAAGATGGGTAAAATGACATCAATGAGGGGTTGTGACGCGTCACTGGGTGTTCGCCATTTATTTATTTTTGCCTCTGTCATAATAGACTCATGAAGCAAAACTACATCAATGAAATAGTGGAAACTTAAATGTAAGTAAATAAGGAGAGTGTGAGATGAATGCTCATGGACTTTTGATGAGTGATGTATTGGGGTGGGTGGACGCTTTCAATACTCGTTTGGACATTCCACCTATGAGTGTAGGTCCTTCAACAACCGCAGTTAGACATCAACAATACACAAACAAACTTGGTAAATTATTCCACAAGCTCCACTGGAAGCTCATGAATAGTGTGATAATACACATATAAATCTTCCTCAAAATAGAATCAAAAGAAATGACAGCAAATAGAATAAAAGTAAGCATTACATTCGAATGGTAGGGAAAGTTAATTTTATATAGCAATGTTTTTATTTTAAACCATCTTACATAGCAGTGTTGCCTCGTGACCAGAGTCGTATGTGTATCGTCCACTCCTTGCACTTAGTCTGGTGCCACCCAATCGGCGGAGACTCTCAGCCTAGCAAGTCCATCAGAGGGACACAACCCACGGCCAAGCAAAAGCAATGCACGACAGCTTCATCGTCAACCTCGTGTATGTCTTGACGGTTGCCGCATTACCGTCGCGATGCGTCTGAGCCCCCACGCTGCTCAAAGCCCGCACCCCCAGGCTCCTCCGACAACTCCTCCCTCCATCTCTCGTCCTGTCCCTACCGGTCGCGATGGGCATCGCCGCAAACCATGACCGGCCGACGAGCTTTGGAACAATTCAGAAAAGCTTATGGAGAAATTTGAAACATGTGTTGGAACAATATGGAACAATGTTCCATGAAGCAAAAGAAATTGGCGTACTCGCGGCAACAGGAAGAAAAAGGAGGTCTACGGCGGCACCTGGAGGCGCATAGAGGCCGTGGCGACTTGCACCATTTCGTTGAGCTCTACCTCTGCCACTGGGCTGGCAACGGAGAGGGTGGACCTCTTCCATCTAGCACATCAATAGCGATCTAGAACATCAATAGGGATCCCTTTACCTCCGGCACCTGTGACTAAGGAGAGAAGCGCTAATGCTAGCTCCGAAGAGTGTGTCCGCCACTGGTAAAGAAAAGCGGTGGCGGAGGTGACGTCTGCCCGTCCGCCATCACTGTGCCTATAGCAGTGACGGATGTGCTGGCGTCATTGCGGCTATAGGACTCAGAGGACTTGCCAAAGATGGGTAAAATGACATCAATGAGGGGTTGTGACGCGTCACTGGGTGTTCGCCATTTATTTATTTTTGCCTCTGTCATAATAGACTCATGAAGCAAAACTACATCAATGAAATAGTGGAAACTTAAATGTAAGTAAATAAGGAGAGTGTGAGATGAATGCTCATGGACTTTTGATGAGTGATGTATTGGGGTGGGTGGACGCTTTCAATACTCGTTTGGACATTCCACCTATGAGTGTAGGTCCTTCAACAACCGCAGTTAGACATCAACAATACACAAACAAACTTGGTAAATTATTCCACAAGCTCCACTGGAAGCTCATGAATAGTGTGATAATACACATATAAATCTTCCTCAAAATAGAATCAAAAGAAATGACAGCAAATAGAATAAAAGTAAGCATTACATTCGAATGGTAGGGAAAGTTAATTTTATATAGCAATGTTTTTATTTTAAACCATCTTACATAGCAGTGTTGCCTCGTGACCAGAGTCGTATGTGTATCGTCCACTCCTTGCACTTAGTCTGGTGCCACCCAATCGGCGGAGACTCTCAGCCTAGCAAGTCCATCAGAGGGACACAACCCACGGCCAAGCAAAAGCAATGCACGACAGCTTCATCGTCAACCTCGTGTATGTCTTGACGGTTGCCGCATTACCGTCGCGATGCGTCTGAGCCCCCACGCTGCTCAAAGCCCGCACCCCCAGGCTCCTCCGACAACTCCTCCCTCCATCTCTCGTCCTGTCCCTACCGGTCGCGATGGGCATCGCCGCAAACCATGACCGGCCGACGAGCTTTGGAACAATTCAGAAAAGCTTATGGAGAAATTTGAAACATGTGTTGGAACAATATGGAACAATGTTCCATGAAGCAAAAGAAATTGGCGTACTCGCGGCAACAGGAAGAAAAAGGAGGTCTACGGCGGCACCTGGAGGCGCATAGAGGCCGTGGCGACGCTCGGCCTGGCAAGTACCACCAAGGAAGAATGTACTGCATTAGTGGACCGTGTCATATTTGCCAAATCACGTTGATGGGTCGCTGAAACGGTCGTCTGTGTGCGGAGAGGAGCCTCGCGTTACAATGGGGGTGGGGGAGGTGATGATTCTTGGGTTTCTTACACGCCGCACTCATATTTATTAGCTACATATATATTTGGCATGTTTTATTTTTTATATTTGCATGCACTGGATTCCCATATCTTTTTTTCCAAACAATCATTTACTCACTTCCTCACAACTGTCTCATAACCATCTGACCATCATTCTATACATATCAAGCCGTCACATTCCGCTCGCACTCTCTCACACTCTTGTGGTTAGTCCACACCATGTCCACCACCAATGGTGTTGCCCCTTTTGCTGCCGTCGACGCGTTCCGGTACCGTGACGTTGCCGCACTACCGGACGACAAGTTTCACAGCATCATCGTCAATAGGGAGGGCTACCAGTACACCATCGGGGATTATTTTGGGAGCGCGGCAGTGGTGGCACGGGCCCACGACCGCACCATTGTCGCCATCCTGGGCCCCGATGCGGCCGTGGAGCCGCTCAACTCCCATCCTGCGTTCAGCAACATGTTGCTGCGGTTCCTGCAGCGTGCGTTTCTTTGGGGAACCATTGCCTCTGACATGTCAATTAGAAAGCACCCTCCATCCACCCCATCGGTGTAGACACTTAGCCTAGCAAGCCTATCAGAGGGACACAACCCAAGGCCTAGCAAAAGCAATGCACGACAGCTTCATCGTCAACCTCGTGTCAGTCTTGCCGGTTTCCGCATTACCGCCGCGATCTGGCTGCGCCCCCACGCCGCTCAAAGCCCGCAGCCCCGGGCTCCTATGACCAAGCCTCCCTCCATCTCTCATCCTGCCCTGCCAGTCGCGATGGACGTCTCCGCAAACCATGACTGGCGACGAGCTTTGGAACAATTTAGAAAATGAGGCTAGAGCAATTTAGAAAATCTTACGGAGGAATTTGAAACATGTGTTAGAACAATTTAGAACAATGTTCCATGAAGCTAAAGAAATTGGCGTACTCGCGGCAGCAGACAGACAAAGGAGGTCTACGGCGGCGTAGTAAGGCGGGGCCATGGTGAAGCGTGGAGGCGCACAGTGGCCGCGGCGGCGCACGTCCTGTAACCTACCACTATCGAAGAATATACTGCATTGGTAGACCGTGCCATAAGGGACAAATCACGTCAACGGGCCGCTGAAACGGTTGTCACCCCACGAAGAGGAGCCTCACGTTACGGTGGGGGGAGGCGATGATTCTCGGGTTTCTTACGCTCCCGTTCCATGGGCCAAGCCACACTCATATTTATTGGCTACATATATACTTTGGCATGTTTTGTTTTTTATATTTGCATGCATTGGATTCACATATCTTTTTTCAAAGCAATTATTTACTGACTTACTCATAATTGTGTGACAACCATCTCACCACCATTCTATACATATAAAGCCGTCACATTCCGCTTGCACTCTGTCACACTCTTGTGGTTAGTCCACACCATGGCCACCACCGATGCTGTTGCCGTTTCTGCTGCCGTCGACACGTTCCAGTACCGCGGCATGAAGCTAAAGAAATTGGTTCGCGATAGCAAACAAAGAAAGGAGGTCTACGATGGCGTAGGGAGGCGGAATCGTGGTGACACGTGGAGGCGCACAGTGGCCGCGGCGGCACACGTCCTGGAAACTACCACCAAGGAAGAATATACTGCATTGGTGGACCGCACCATAAGGGACAAAACACGTCGATGGACCGCTGAAATGGTCGTCACCCTGCGAAGAGAAGCCTCATGTTACGGTGGGGGGTGGCGATGATTCCCAGGTTTCTTACGCTCCCGTTCCACGTGGCACAAGTCGCGCTCATATTTATTGGCTACATATATACTTTGGCATGTTTTCTTTTTTATATTTGCATGCACTGGATTCCCATATCTTTTTTCCAAGCAATTATTTACTGACTTCCTCACAATTATGTCACAACAATCTGACCACCATTCTATACATATCAAGCCGTCACATTCCGCTTGCACTCTGTCACACTCTTGTGGTTAGTCCACACCATGGCCACCACCAATGCCGTTGCCCCTTCTGCTGCCGTCGACACGTTCCGGTACCGCGGCATGAAGCTAAAGAAATTGGCGTACTTGTGGTAGTAGACAGAGAAAGGAGGTCTACGGCGACATTTGGAGGCGGGGCTGTGGTGACACATGGAGGCGCACAGTGGCCGCAGCGGCGCACGTCCTGGAAACTACCACTAAGGAACAATATAACGCATTGGTGGACCGCGCCATAAGGGACAAATCATGTCGAAGGGCCACTGAAACGGTCGTCACCCCGCAAAGAGGAGCCTCGCGTTATGGTGGGAGGAGGCAATGATACCCGGGTTTCTTACGCTCCCGTTCCACGCGGCACAAGCCGCGCTCATATTTATTGGCTACATATATACTTTTGTATGTTTTCCTTTTTTATATTTGCATGCACTGGATTCCCATATCTTTTTT
>LAPY01003659.1:0-10001 GCA_000970635.1 Eragrostis tef
CAAATTTTACTTGTCGGCCGGTTTCATAACACCGACAAAAAGCACATGAATTCTGAGCCCAAAACACAGGATGAACAGCTAACACAAGCATTACAGAACAGAGGTACGAGACATCCAGACGCCCCTCTTCAATTCAGGCCGTCAGAAATTCGGAATGGTGGGCAAATAAGTGAATTTTCGTAGACACCACACAGGGAGGACTAGGGATGATGATAGATACCATTACTCGCGACCCGACGAATATTTTCTTATTAAGAAAAGAATTTGGTTAAAAAATTGTATTCTTAGGTATATTAATGGGTGAAAAAGCTTATCTAACTGGTATAAAAGGTGAGGATGTGGTTTAGCAGAACCAAAACCCATTACCCATGGATACCCTGTCCAAAATACATTGACAACCTATTTTCTTTTAGGTCTAGCCCAACTTCATAATATTAAACTTTTGATCATGTACTAGATTGATGGTAGTACTTAATGTTAAGTGATGAATGGTGGTGCTGCTGAATTGCAAAATATGTCTGTGCTGTTTTACATATTTCCTGTTGTTATGATGCTGAAATTTTGAGATGTTTGGAGGATAAAGATACCCGATGAATATATTTTATCCGCCAGATATGGGTATGGATGAAAAACTCTACTCATGATATTAATTCAGTTATCTAGCGAGTAAAGATTTTTTTTAAAAGATAAGTGTTTAGAGAGGGTATATCTAATGGATTTTTACCTATTATCATCCCTAAGGAGGACCATGCCCGACTTTTAGTGCATGGTTAACAACTTTCAGAGCGCACGAAGCCAACAACTTTCTGAGGTGCTTGCTGCTCATTAAACTTGTACCGGCGATTGCAGGTTCGCTACAGTACTCTTTAATACTGTGTAATGATGTGGCGCATTCGAGTAGCTGGCATCGCTGGCCACCAAACAAACAATAGGAATGAGAATGAATAGGCAAAGATAAAGGAACATAAGAGCAGCAGTAATGTATATTGCTCATGTAGTACATATAGTTGGGTCTCACAGCAGGTAGACATTAGCTATTACAAACTACACAATGGGACCAAAGGTGGGTTAAAAAAAATTAAAAAGTCTCCACCAGTCTACTCATGCCAAGAGAGAAAAGATGAAGAGAGAGAGAGAAATGCATTCTTTATTCCTTATGACTAGCAATATGGCTAATGCCAACATATACGTTGAATGCTATATTGTCCATCTTCACAATGCTTATGTCTCTTTATATGTATTATATTTATTGTATATTGTTAGCTATATGTCTTCATTGTGGCTGCTCTAAGATAAGGATGAACACGGCGTTGTCCGGTTAAGATGGAGACGGGTGCTTTGAGTTGTGCCAAATTGCCAATCCTCTCTTCTCAGCCTCCTAAACTAGTGGTCACGGCTATTTGCTCACTCGCCTTTTGCGACCAAATTTGGCCATGCGATTACACATCAATCGACAACTTTTGGTAAATCGTCAAGACATACCTGGCCAGATCGATGATGTACGTGAAAACTTAGCGCGCATACTTGTTTATTTGCCGTTGTCATCGTGTGTCACTGCCGTCTCTGGCATTTCTGGTGCTCGCAAAGCCCAGCGATTCGTGGATAAACAGGTACTACTCCGAAAGAACAGCGAGCGCTCTCGAAGACTTGAACCCCGTCGCTGTCGTGACGGATTACCATCGGATCAACTGGGCTCGATTTGGTAAGGCATTTAACAAACGATTTGATCACCTTCTCGCGAACTCGCTACATGATTGATTCTCCCTCCGGATGACGCCATTGACGCGTGTGTGATCAGGACAGGGACCTGCCCGTCGCGACGCATGCCCAGGCAATTGTAGTCTACCATTATCGGCGGCTGATGGCGAACCAGGGGAAAAATTCGAGGCCAAACGTGTGGACGGCTGCCGCACCGACCAGCGCCGCCCATGGCCCCGGCCGTGGAAAACAAGTGGCCGCCTTGCTTGCTCGTTTCGCGTCGCGTCGCGTGGCGTCTCGGTCCAAGTCAAACCCTGCATCGCCGAAAGCGTTGGCGTTTGGCGAGGCCGTTTCGTGCTGCTGTCACGGCCGGTACGCATTCGAGTAGCTGGCATCGCTGGCCACCAAACAAACAATAGGAACGAGAATGAATAAGGAAAGATAAAGGAGCATAAGATAAGGATGAACACGGCGTTGTCCGGTTAAGATGGAGACGGGATGGGCATAAAACAAGTCAGGGTGCGCCTAGCACCCAGAAGACCAAATGATTCGAAAACGCGAGACAGCTAACCACCGGTGCTTTGAGTTGGTGCCCATCCTAAATCAGTTGTCACGGCTATTTGCTCACTCGCCTTTTGCGATCAAATTACGTGAAAGCTTAGCACGCACAGTACCTGTTTATTTGCCGTTGTCATCGTGTGTCACTGCCGTCTTTGGCCATTGTGGTGCTCGCAAAGCCCAGCGATCCGTGAATAAACAGGTACTACTCCGAAAGAACAGCGAGAGTCTAGAACCCGTCGCTGTCGTGACGGATTACCATCGGATCAACTGGCCTCGATTTGGTGAGGCATTTAACAAACGAAAGATCACCCACTCTCGCTCGCTACATGATTGATGCTCTCTCCGGATGACGCCATTGACGCGTGTGTGATCAGGACAGGGACATGCCCGTCCACGCATGCCCCGCGCAATTGTAATCTACGGTTTATCGGCGGCTGATGGCGAACCAGGGGAAAATTTCGAGGCCAAACGTGTGGACGGCTGCCGCACCGACCAGCGCCGCCCATGGCCCCGGTCGTGGAAAACAAGTGATGGCCGCCTTGCTTGCTCGTTTTGCGTCGCGTGGCGTCTCCATCCAAGTCAAACCGTGCGTTGCCGAAAGCGTTGGCGAGGCCGTTTCGTGCAGCTGTCACGGCCGTTAGGCTGCTATCTTCCCGTCTCTGGCCGCCACGCCATCCTTGAACGCTAAACGGTAACCAATCGAAAACTTATGCAACACCCAGGAAGAGGAATAAGCAACGGATAAAATACTCCATGGACGTATAAAAGCAACTGAATTTGCATTTTAAAAAAAGTTCGTAATGTACTTTAACCCTGCCACTGATTTTACCGTTAGTGGACTAGACAAACAGAACATCTCGAACAGCACGAGGGGTTTGGAATCCCGGCATATTTCTGTCGCCAAATCCATTTTCCGTGCCAGTAAAAAAATTCCGCTGGTCAGAGCATGGTCAATGATCGTCTCTTAGGTAACTCTTAAAATTGTTTATAGGGAAAAGAAATATATAAGAGACAGTTAGTTTCTCAGTGGTTGCTTCTAGACTACCTCTTGGCTATTTTTTAGAATTGTTTATTAGAAAAGACAAGAGATGCGACAGTACTGACTCTTGATGAAGAGTTAGCAAGAGCTAGCTCTATCACATCAATTCTTAAACAATTCTAAAAGATAGCTAAGAAGTATCCCAGAAACAACCATTGAAGAGTTAGTTATCTTTTATATATATTTTTTCTAATAAATAATTTTGAGAGTTAGCTACTCCCTCCGTCCTAAAATAATTGTCACTAGACATCATGTTTGACCCTTCGTCTTATTCAAAAAAATTATTTAAATATAAAAATAAATATGTCATGATTAAAATATATTCAATAATAAAATAAATTGTAAAAACATAAATAGGATTTGCGTAAAAAATTTGAATAAAACGAGCGGTCAAAAAAATCAACAGTGACAACTATTTTAGGACAAAGAGAGTAAGAGTTTATTAGTGGGACGCGGTCTGCACTGAATCGCAGGACAGGACAGAGGCACCCGACGATCACCCAACCTAAGGCCATTTAAAACGCTGGCCCCACGTCTCAGTGACCACCCAGCTCAACGTTAGTTGATTCCTAATCCCAAAATCCAAGGCTCTCCTAAACAAAACCTCCGTTGCTAACCTTCCTCCGTGCCCGCAGCCAGCTGAGACAGCAGTACAGCTTCCTCCAGTCAGGCAGTCACCGTTCCCTTTCCCCTTCCTTCCTTTCCTTTGGCCTCGCTTCCTCCTCGTGGCGCATCAAGAATTCGAACCCGCTCGTCAAAGGGAACCCGTCCGTCCCCGAGATCGAAAGCAACGGCGCCTGCCCAGTTCGATTATTATTAAAGCCCCCGCTTTTGAAAAAGCTTGAGAGGGGGTTTAAAGCCCTCAAATTGGAGGAAGGAAGGAAGGGAATTCGTCTCGTCTCAGGTGCAGTTGCGTGCTACAGAGAGGTGCGAAGCCTCTAGGCTTCCAGCGCAGGGCCGACGAGCCCTCCCCGCCGCAGCATCTTCAGCGCCTCTCCTCTGTTGGAGTGGAGATCCATCCGGGCGTGATTTGAGTGATTTTCTTCTGTTGTGAGTAAGTAATCCCAGCTTGATTGGTGGCATGTCTGTTTGCCGTCACTGTGAGCAACCAAATCCGAATCTTTGCGTCCCTTCTGTCATTTAATTGTGGTTTACATTCACAAACATAATTGTGGTTTATTTTATTTTATTCTATTAGGAGGTTGTTGTGTTCTTCTTCAGCTCGTAAGATCAATCTAGGGAAGCTTCCGTTGCTATATATTTTCTGGGGTGGGGGTGAGAAATGGGATTCAATTGAACCCGCATGCCCCACTTCGAGTTCGGTCCTGCTAGTTTAATCCACCTTTGGCTTTGCACTTACCAGCATTAGCTGTTCTTGTACTCAATTTCAACTATATTTAGTCTAAAACTTGTCACTTTATCCTTTCTCAGTACTTATGTTAGCCTTGCCCCTTCCAACTGTAAAGTTCACTCCTGTCCGTAGGATGTCATTTTAATAGGTTTTGTGAGAGGTACCAGATGGGTGGAGTTCGGTTTCTGATCTAGCTGTTTGTATGCTTCATATATGGAAGCCAAATCAGCTTAGCCGTGCCATATTTGATAGCCATGAACTATTGCAGGCATTTAAAATATTTAATTAACTGGCATCCCTTTGATATGCCTGTAGTATTGCAACTTTTTGTTGGGTAAAAAGCACTGATTTCGCTTGTTCAATCTGTGCCCAGAGTACCACACATGACAAGGGTGATCCATGATGCCGGAGAAGGTGTGCACAAAGAGGCACTTGAGTTAGTTTCATCTGATGTTAACTTCCCTAAGGGCCATTTCCCGGACTACCGGATTGGGCCGAACAACCAGATCATTGATCCAGAGGAGACACAAGAGGTTGTACCACTCAAGGAAATAGTTGCAAAGGAAACAGCACAGCTTCTAGAGCAGAGAAGACGTCTCTCAGTGCGTGATCTCAAGGAGAAGTTTGAGAAGGGTCTATCTGGTGCTTCAAAGTTGTCTGAAGAGGTATTACTCGGTGCTACTCTCTCTCGTGTCCATTATAGGTTGTTCTAGACTTGTGTGAGATTGAAAAAGTTTATAAAACGGGCTTGTTGCCTTTCATTTTTACTTCATTGAGAAAATACTCATTCTTTGTGACTGTAGTATCATTTATCGATCAAGGTCCATTGAAATTCTGCTACATTTAGACAAAATTGAGAAGCCTATAACGACCTACATCTGCAATTGGAGTAGTATTTGGATTCTTTTAGGATAAAGCTGTTGTAATTAGCTCCAATGCTGTCCACCCGAGACTCCAATTATTCAACTGGAAATTTCAAATAATGCATGGGAATGATGTGTATGTAACTAGATACCACATTGATGGTTAGTGAATCACAAAAGGAACATGACATTAGTGTGCAAAAAGCTACTATCAGCCATGCCAAACTGCTAGTAACTGAATTTATAATTGTGCTCTGAGTTTCACCTTGATATCATCTGTGGCTCGCTTCAGTTACAGGCTATTTTTCCTCTCCTCATGAAGTTGCTCCAGCTTCCTGAAAGGCATATTATTTAGAAGGAAATGGATAAACACGGTGGCTGTTAAATACAAATTCTGATCAGCTGCAGCTATGATATATGTCTTGCCTGCTAACTAGGAATTTTACTATAATATTCACACTCTTGAGTTATGTACTCTTGTCACAAAGGAGTTCCATGCTGAAGTTGTTGCCTTGCATGCAGGCTAAGCGGCGAGAAACAGCTTCATTGGATAGGCAGGTTCTTCTGAAGAAACTTAGAGATGTTTTAGATACTCTGAAAGGCCGCGTGGCTGGTCGGAATAGAGATGATGCAGATGAAGCTATTTCACTGGTTACTTTCTACTCTTGAAAACTCCAGTATCTTGCCAATATTTGAATGCTATTGTATGCTTCTTATAGACTCATCACTAGATGAAAATTGACATTTTTTTCTTCTGCAATTTTCTTTCGTGAACTTAATGTTCTAAAGAGAGCTTAAACAAAGGCAGTGATCTTATAAAGTATTCAAACAACTAGCTGTTCCACCCTCACAATTGCACCGGCAACTGCATAATATTTTTTCCAGGAAGAATGACGTTAGGTCTATTGTGTGGATGCTACTTCTTTTACTTGGATCAACATGTCATCGTGATGCAAAATAACAAACACCCACCAATCTGCAGTTTACTTTTTTGGAGGCTGCGGGATGATTATACCAGTCTTGCATTTTTCTGCACGTCCTTCTGTAGATAATTCGGGCATGTTTGGGGGCATTTGCTGTATTTTTTTCTGAATATATATTAGCTGCGATATCTTTCCTTCCTTTTGTTTTCGTACTACTCTTTAATTTGTGAATGACATGTTCTATTGCAGAAAAGTTCTAATGTTTTTTTTGTTAAAAAAATTCCAAATATTTGTTACCTTTGATTGACGAAATGCTTTAAGTGTATGACAATTCTGTACTATCAGGTCGAGGCACTAGCAGTCCAGCTGACACAGCGAGAAGGGGAATTGATTTATGAGAAGGCTGAAGTAAAGAAGTTGGCTAGCTTCCTCAAGCAGGTCTGCCACATTTTTTAATTATTAGCTACATAGTTTTGCACCTGCTTAAACTCTGCAAATAACGTAGCTGTAAGCCTGAAAGCTTAGTGAAGCCTCAAACAATACAGCTATCATGTTGTTAGCATGCACAAATCAAGTGGAACATAATTTTTTTTTTCCTTTTTGGTTTTTTGTTTTGTTTTGTTTATTTTTGGGAACACCAATAACCCACCTTGCACATTGCACATTGGGTTAATCCACGCCTTGTATAATCCTTTTCTAGAGCCCACCTTATGTGGAAAAGGTTCCGTCCTTTTTAGCACCGAGAATCCACCAATTCCCATGATTTCTTCGTTTAAAAAATCTTGAGCTCTTTAGGCTGCCATATGCTCCAATAGCAGCATCCATTTTCCCTTTCCTTTTTGGAAACTTACTTGACTACCCTAATGGAACCTTAGTGTTTATCAAAAACTCAAATGGTAATATAGTTTTTTTGGTCTTATCTCGCACAAGACTTACATGTTTTTTTGTGGAAACCATATTTAGGCTTTTTATCATCATAGCTGGAGTCCAAAGATAGTTTTCTAATCATGTTGCTGGTAAAGTTGTGATTTGTTCCAAAAAAAAATTCTCGCTCACGTTCAGTGTTTACCGATGAATTATTAAGCTGTAAGCTTTGCCTGCCAGTGTGGTACTGTTGTTTGGTGCATGTTGATAATAAATTTGTTTCATCTTTATATCTTAGGCTACTGAAGATGCTCGAAAAGTGGCTGAAGAGGAAAGAGCTCTTGCACTTGCTGAAATTGAAAAGGCTAGAGCAGCAGTAGAAAAAGTTGAGAAAGCATTGCAGGTGCATGATTCCGCGTCAAGTAGTAGGGAGAAGGAGGTGCGCACTTATGTCATAATCAACTTGCATTTTCCTTTTGTCCTTTGAATTGTTGCAAATTTTTCATATTTATTCTGTGTTTGATTTTTTGTCTCCTGAGTAGGAGATTGAGGAGCTTAGGAAAGAGGTCCGAGAGGCCAGAAGAATAAAAATGCTACACCAGCCAAGCAAGGTTTGTTTCACTCCGATTCCTTGGCTTTCTCTCTACTAGTTCAATATAGCTTTTGTTCATGTTTGTATCGAAGTCTTAATTTACACGATATACCATCTTCAGCCAAACAAAACATCTTCACGTAATATCTTCACATTGTATTTATTACTGATGGCCACGAAACACTATCGTAGGTAATGGACATGGAATTTGAGCTTAAGGCACTGCGAACTCTCATCACAGAGAAAACTCAGCTTTGCAACCAGCTTAAGAAAGAGGTATTCATCTCAGATACATATGGCAGAATCCATATTGCTAAGTCGCGATTCAAATAATGTTTACCTATTTGCCAATCACCCTCGGTCACTTTTATCTTCAGCTCGCCATGATTAAGAGGCTTGAAGAGGATAGCTCTGATCTCTTTGAGTTCGAAGGTTCAGATACCCTTGGATCACAGTTACATATTATTCCTCGAGTTGATGGCGCTCCGAACATTACAAACTGCCCAATTCAGTGGTACCGTGTTATTTCTGGAGGTATTAGAGAGCTCATATCAGGTATGTTATCTAGAAATGCCACAGAACTAGCATTACTTGCACGTTCATTCAAAGAAAAATACTCATCATTTACAAACAATCTTAACAATGATAATGTGTTTCCTGATAACCTATGTTGCTTTGCATCTCTATTATTCATATTTATTATGATCTCACTGCAGGGGCAACAAAATCTACATATGCTCCGGAACCATTTGATGTTGGCCGACTACTGCAAGCAGAGATAGTCTTGAATGCAGATAAATTTACGGTTCAGACTAATGGTCCTATAGATGATGGTTAGTTTTTTTCCCTGTTGTCTAGCATATCTTATGGCCATTCAGAATTTTGGATATTTTATATTGCGATGTTTGTACATTCCCCTCTGCATTTGAGTCTTATTGATTTCCTATGTTAATAAAACTTGTCCTTAATCATACATTGAGAAAGGTATTTACAAGCAGCAATGCGTGGTTTATGTTATCGTAAATCACACAAAAGCAGCACGTCATTAAGCATAATACTCCTTCTTACTATATGGCTACATTTGATCAAAATAGCTGACTTTTATTCTTTGAACAGCTGCAGGACTTGAACGTTATGTGGACTCACTTATGAAGAGGACAGATATTGAGTTCAATGTATGATTTATTCTTGCTGATTCGATACAGTTTCATAGATGTTGTTTGGAAAACCACCTCTCATTAGCTAACATATTAAATCCATGATCATTATTTCGTATTTGGCATGTTCGAATATGGGAGCTATAAGCCCACACCACAAAATTTCGTTCCATCAAATTTACCCATATGTGACCAGACGCTTCATCTTTTTCTCTAAATTGAAGTGAAAATAGTACTGAGTTTGGCTGTATTTTGGGTTTTGTGGTAGTACCATGATTGCTTAGTAAATTAAGGTTTGCACCCGTGCTGCTTTGTAGGTTGTGGTGACTCAGATGAATGGGAAGGATTACTCATCTAAGTCTGTCCATGTATTCCACATTGGAAAGCAAAGAATGAAACTCCGAAAAGGATGGTCTACTAAAGCAAGAGAGGTGTATTCTTCTACGATGAAGGTAAGTCTGATGAAAGTGTGTATAATTGAAATGCTCTCCAGGCTGAACTTAACAGATCACCTGTTCTTGTAGCAGCACTTACAGTATCAAATAGCTGCATCCTTAATTTACAAGAATATTGGTCTTTTGATCTTTTCTTTATCAATCTTGTGATCATATTTGAGGAGCGAACAGTGGAGCATGTTTTTTTTCTCCCTATGGCTCCACTTTTGTCTTATGTTCATTTTTATTCAATTGGATGGTGCAAAATATTTGTTGCAGCTGTCAAATGTTGTGGGAGCCTTAAGTGTCTAAAGCTATAATTTGATTACTTTTCTGATACCTGCTTTTGGTTACCAATTTACAGTTATGTGGGAGCCGTGGTGGTGGTAATGCAGCAGCTAGGGCAGTTTTCTGGCAAGCTAGGAAAGGATTGTCATACACTTTAGGTTTTGAAACAGACAGGGACAGGAATGCTGCGATTACGCTTGCTCGTAAATTTGCTTCGAATTGCAATGTATG
>LAPY01003660.1:0-10023 GCA_000970635.1 Eragrostis tef
TCCAGCTCTGAATACCAACATCCAAACGCTACATTAGTCTTTTTGTTCAGTTCCTTTCAATGGACGATCCTGTTGGGAATATATGGCGAAGGCCACTCGACGAAGGCAAAGCCACCAGGAGAATAGCGAAGAGGACTAAGGAGGACCGAAGGTATAACAGTTGGGAGCGAAGGGGGAAAAAGATGTATCGAAGACCCAAGACTACTGCAGAGAGACGTAATTGATTTGATCAGTGGCTAACTTGTAATAACGGATTCCCCAACCTCTATAAATAGAAAGGGGGATGATCCCTGTAATGACAACATTTTTTGTGGCCACGAGCCAGTAATATCATTTTCTCCATTCTGAACTTTTTAACGTCTCAACAACCTTCGTCCATCAGCGCGGACCGAGGAGGGCTTTGACAAATTAACGTAATAACTTGACTGCTTCGCCTCTGAACAAAATACTTAGCTAACAAGTCTGAAGGCTTCGCGACATGCAAGACATCAACAAAATTGTGCTGGGGGCTTTGGACCCCCTATCGAGGACTTTGTTCCCCCAACAGATCCAAAAGCAGAACCCTTTTTGGTTTGATGACTCATCGAGTGACTACTTCAGATTCAAACTGGACTAAACCTTCAAGTCCGTCAGTTTTCCAAATGGAGATTGGCTACTACATGTATTGACAAAGAAAAACACCTGTACTCTACGGTCTCAACCTCATAGGGCTCGGCATTCGCATGGAAGCTGGGCTAGATGACATCGCGCGCCTGCAAATATTCACGGGCGTTTTGCAAACCGTACATCCCGACGTGTTTGCATGACCGCCGGCCACACCTCCGTGTACCTGGCTTCTGGATCCAAGAGGGTACTAACTAGGTGCACTGCGAAACTTGGATACTGCGAGCTTGAAGGCACCAGACTGGTGAGCTAATGTTGTTCCCCCATAGAAGTAACCCTGGCGTCATGCACAGACATGGTCCGCCACACAGTTAACTTCTGGCTTCAACAGAGCACATGTTGCAATATTCGAACAATAGGACTCGAAATGTAGGTCACCAACTTCTTGATGCCTTCCAGGCCTACGTTGCAACATATTGAGGCAAAAAATTAAAACAAGTTTTGTGATGAAGAACGAGACATTGACAATCTTTATAAGCACTACGACACATATATATAGCTTCTTTTCAATGGATTCTTCATCCATCTTATATCATATATGTTTTTTCTTGCTCTGGAAAATGAAGAAAGAGAAAATCAATGAAATGACCCTTACTTTAATGTTGACCTGCTCATGAACTAGTGAACTACACCAGGGTCAATTGAAAAGGTAGGCGAGTTACTGTGCAACACACTTGAATGAATAAATAATACAGAAGTTACATCGTGCAAGACAATTAACTCATTCGATAGAAAGCCATTGAGGCTCTTTGGGCACTCGTAGTATCGAATGCATTCATAAAGCATGCACATTGGTGCGCTGCGGTCGAATCGCGTTGGCTCCACACGCCATGGAGCCTATGCATGTGGAATGGCCATCCTACTTTTGGTCTTGTCTCCTAACAGTTATGAACAAACTTATGTAAGGGCTAAATAGTCATTCGTTTAAACTTATGAACCAAGTTACGTTTGGAACATTTTATCAAACTTGTGAAACAAGCTTCTGTCAAAACTTTTCTCCTCAAATTTGTGAAACAAACTTCTCCTGAAACTTATTCTAAAACTTACGGAACAAACTTGTTCTGAAACTTATGAAATGGGGAAGCACATCAGGCTTTGCGGGGACTGGCCTGGTGTGCTAGGTTTAGACTGGTAAGTAATTAGAAGCCTGCTCCCTTTGCTTAGACATGCAAACGTTGCAACTATTGACAAAAAAAACTATTATGCGTTTTTTTGATAAAGATGAGAAAATATTGATATTATAAACACTAAATATATATTCGTCCTGCCAAAATTTATATATAGCTTATGTTCAATGAATTCTTCGTCCACCTCACAGTACGTATAATCCAAATGTTCTTATGTTCTGCTATGAACAAATGAAGAATGAGAAAAGCATAGAACGATCTTTGCTTTGATATAGACCTGCCCATGAAGTACCAGGGTCAATTAGAAAAGGTATCTAATTACATCTGAATTATTGAGCAATACTCGTGACCTAAACGCATAAATAATACAGAAATTACTTTTTGCAGGACAATTAATTCATTCCAAGCTACAGTACCCTGAATTTTGTGTTGCACTGCAGACAATCCCGCCAGACTGATTGAGTCCCACAGTGGATCAGCGGTCAATTTCCTTAACTTTGTCGATATTATGTGTGGTCATGCGTGAGACATGCCATATTTGCACCGGCGAAATGTTTCAGCGGCAAAGATACATGCTATCTCACCTGTCACCTCTTTCATCTTTTCTAATCTTGACTAAATATAGGCTCCCCCATGCTTAAACAGTGTATAATACATCATTGTTGTAGCTACAGGACTAAAATGGCAAACCAAACACCACCTAAATTGTATTGTAATGAGGCATAGCTTTTGAAGGCCCGTAGGTAGCAAGTCTGAGCAAAACATTGGACTGCATCTAGTAGTAGTACAATGCATGGGACAATCTGCTAATCGATGCCACATGGATATCTGACAGCAAATCTCTGATATTATTTTTTTTCTTACGTATAGTACATATATTGGAACCGTCATCATCCTTGGAAAACACATTTTACACAAAAATGGTCTGTTGCTCACCAACCAGAGCGAATTCTTTTCTGGCTCTCATCTTGAATTTTAATTAAGGAAACTTATAATTTGAAGACATCTGTGTTTCCAAGACTCCTCGATGCCAACAACAAGGTAAAACGAACATCCCAAGTGTTAGATTTCATTCACTCCACTAGCTAATCATAGGTCAATCTACTAATTTCAGCCACCTCACACTTGAGAAAGACTAAAGCCATCCATTCTTCACATCATGCTCTAGGTAGGGCTTAACATGAAGACCATCGCCATTGAAAAAAAGTATCAATTATATTGAGTGAGTAATATTGCATTCGATACGGCTAGTCACAAGGTTATATTACCATCTATCATCAAAACCCGTAGCGCCAACAGTGGCGGCTAAGCTGGGGCAAGGTGCTCTGGCTGTTAGGTCAGGGAGCGCACACTCCAGCTAGGTCAGGAAAGGGGCGATGTTTCTGGGCTAGGGCACGTTGCGGAAGGAGTCATGGGAACTCATCGTTGCTGTGTGCCGCCATGGCATGCTCCTCCACCGTCCTTGCATTCCGGTGTGCCAAGAACATAGTTGTTTAGTGTCTGTGTCCAAAGGATGCAATATCTTAATATAAAAAAAATCCATTTTCTAGAGTCATTGTTTGTTGTTCAGCCCAAAGTTAATCTATGTGACATCCTTGTTCGTTTCCACTTTTTCTTATTGTCATAGACATCCTTTGCTACCTATACTTGGATTGCTTGATAGAATCAGCGACGTGCGTGATGCAATGGACATGAAGATCGGCAAAGTGCATGATGCCTGCCTAGAATTTGTCAAAGCTGTTTTTTTGTTCATGGGTAGGCATACAATGATCCAATTGATTTTGTTTTTTTAGGCCAGTTTTATGGTACCTCGAAATAATTATGGACCATTCACTTTAACTAGATTGATGCCCTTTTTTTGAAAGCAAACTGTGGGGGAGATATATCCCCACAAACGTTTTCATTAAAAAAGGGAAACAAACCACAAAGTCTCAAAACAGCTGAACAAAAACTTACCAGAAACTAGGCTAAAAGACTAAAATCTAAAAAATGAGCTAAATCCAACAGAACATGATAAGAAAATTACAACAAATTCAGCCAATCTAAAATTCCTTGCCGATCTTGTTGGGAGAATCTGATCGAGTGTAGCATGATGTCATCTTTGAAAAGATGCCACCAGGCCCCGAATGTTGTATTAACAGCATAAAAAATTCTTGCATTTCGAACTATCTAAATTGCCCAAGCAGCAATGAGTACCACCTCCATGAACATGGGTCCCTGAAAGTGGCGATCATGTCAAAAACAGAGAGAGATGGGAACCATTGGATCCCCAGCTTGCTCCAACGGTTGCTTCTGAATGGACATCCAAAGAAAAGGTGGCATCTGGTTTCTTATGTGTTTCTACTGTAGAGAACACAATTATAGGTAGGCTCAACATGGAAGTTCCTTCTCTTAAGCATATTCGAGTGTTGAGCCTGTTACCCCCATTAGCCAAGCAAATACCTTGATTTTTGAGGTACATTTGGTTTTCCATATCCATTTCAATGGCCTAGGGCAATACATGTTTCGAAATGTGTAGGCATAGTAGCTCCGAGATGAATAGTTGGATGAGCGCCATTGGAACTGCTAGATATCCTTCGCTGCTGGGTTGTATTCAAACATCTCAATGGCATGATGCACTTTGCCGATCTTCATGTCCATTGCATCACTCACGTATAGGACATCATGTGGAAGGTGCAATATATTATTTTCCTTTGGCACATATATAAACGTGCGAAGGTGCCATTTTTTTCTTTTTGACATAAAAAAGAGTCAGAAACTTTGCAACTTGCAAGTGCCATTTTCTTATGTAAACATAATGTATCACTTCTTTCTGAAAGGAGTCTTGGCCTAATGGTTAAGGCACCTTTAAGGTCATGGGTTCGACTCTCAGTGAAAGCAAATTTTCTTAGATTTAACGGCTTTGTGCTTTGAGAGGTAAGCGACGTAGCCGTCGACAGCGAGGCGCCAGTGGTGACTTCATCAATCTTAAGAATTTGCCGTCTTAGTCTTCGAAGATGCTCATCGGGGTAGGGTTTGTGTATGTGCGTTCATAGGGGTTAGTGTGCGTGCGTTGTGAGTGTCTGAGTTGTACTGTGTAATTGCAAAAAAAAAAGAACTTATCACGTTTTCGTTACACATCTTAAGTGAAACGTGGCCATATTTTTTCGTGGGTCGTCCACCCCGTGGCCCATAATCTGCCATTTCATGATTTGCAAGCTGGAGCGGAAGTATCGGACGGCAGGCACCGCACGGAGCGAATGATCAGAGGACTATCATCAGCCGGAGAAAGCAGAGTTGAGCGATTTGTTATCGTGAATATTCATCGGTTTCTTTCCTCTAAAATTGTATTTTCTTTTTCTGTTATAAAATCAATGGTCCAGCTTTCTTTTTTATGTCAAGAGGTAAAAAAAGGTACCGTAACATAACCCCTTTTTTAATTTGTTCATGTCAATCTGTTGTTATATTAGTTCAACAACTCTTTTAGTCGGTGGCTGGTGGAGAACAGTACCATCATGTTGATGACACGGAGAAGCTAAGAACATCCGGACTCTCCGTGAATACTACGGTATATTGTACAAGACCTATGTTATCTCTCAGTATAATAAGCCCATTATGTGAATAGTAACGCAATGAGATCGAGCTGGATGGTTCAGTCGATTTTTTACTAACTTTCTTCCCGCATACAAGAATAAGCTAAACGAGATCTGACATTTCTTATGACTCGAGTAATGGCACATCCTTTTGTTTTATTATTAAAAGTACGGCCGCCAACAAACACGTTTTGTACGGCCATATACCACAACCAGATAACAAGTCCTCTGTCTCGGATCAGGTTTATTAAAGTACCGGCTTGCTTCTTTTTATTTTTGCTCATCCTTATAGCATAAATGGAAAACTGTCCTCTTGATTGGTAATACTTCTAGTCTCGGCAATCAACGAACTCGTAGTCTACAATGAGGTGGCCGTTTGCCCTGCCTCCTCCGTCAGTGTCGATCTGCTGGAATACAGAAATGTCAAGGTCAAGCCCACCGTTGTCGCATTGGTCCACCACCCTCGTCACGGTTCGCGCTCCGGTTGCCCTGTTAGTTACCTGCTCATAAAAAAGAACCAAAGATAGGGACATGTCAGTCAAAAATTAGTACTATTCACTTACAAACGCGCGTGCGCGCAGAGAGAGAGAGAGAGAGAGAGAGAGAGAGAGAGAGAGAGAGAGAGAGAGAGAGAGAGAGAGAGAGAGAGAGAGAGAGAGAGAGAGAGAGAGAGAGAGAGAGAGAGAGAGAGAGAGAGAGAGAGAGAGAGAGAGAGAGAGAGAGAGAGAGAGAGAGAGAGAGAGAGAGAGAGAGAGAGAGAGAGAGAGAGAGAGAGAGAGAGAGAGAGAGAGAGAGAGAGAGAGAGAGAGAGAGAGAGAGAGAGAGAGAGAGAGAGAGAGAGAGAGAGAGAGAGAGAGAGAGAGAGAGAGAGAGAGAGAGAGAGAGAGAGAGACGACGTACCAAAAGGCAGCGGCCACATGAGGCCTCGCCGTGGGCACCGGCTGGGCCGCAGAACGCCGTCCAACCATACCGTTGCCTCCATGCGAGTGGTTTGTCGGCATCCCATGTCGCGCAAAATGTGCTCGCCCTGCGCAGGTCCCAGTTGATTTGTGCCGGGTTGTAGAGGTTGTAGGTTGCCAGCACGCTGCTCGCCTGCTGCGCTTGAGTGCTGCGGGAACTGGCCAGGCATACGGCCAGGGCCACGAGACACAGAAGTGAGGCCCTTCTCATACCTCTGACATCCTCCATTGCTATAATTAGCTAAAGCTGCTTCTTGATCAGTTACCTACAGCAAACACCAGTGACTGGTCTATATTGGTACTTGTAGCATGTTCCATGTATATGGCCGTATTTATAGATGTTGATGCTTACGCTTGCTTCATGTGGAAACAGAAATTAATTGGACCAGCTAGGACCTGCTGTTGTCGCAAATCTTAGTTCTTATCAACGTTTTCACAAGGCACATTGTTGACAGGATCACACGATAATAACTATAGGATTGCTCGCACAAACGAAACCTAGCATACTTAGATAATCATTTGAATATGATAGTTCAGTTCAAGACAGGATATAGATACTACATGCGGTAAGCTCATATTGGCACCATTCCTATGTCTTTAATAAAAAATTGACAGCTGTATGTCTAGTTGCGCATGGCGTACGTCTTCACTGGAGCATTGTTATTGTACCATCAGTATATGCCATTAATATACTCGTTATCATTTGGATCTATTTGCAGACATGAAAGGTGTATTTCTTCTTTCATGGATTGTTAATATCGGACAGATATATTTATTGCTCATAACGATATATGTTGATGTCATTGGGGTAATGGAGACTACAATAACTAAAGTAATTCTTGTGCTGATGGACTACGGAACAGCCATGCGGAGCTTGTAAATTTATTGCGCAATGTGGAATCTTATGTTCAGATGTTAAGTCATCGAGGATCGATTTTATTGCATCCTATTTTAACACGATTGGCATTTTACTAGGAACTAATGATACTAGTGTTAGAGAAAGTTTAATGATTTCGTCGGCAATCGGCTTCGACATGTGATGAAGTGGAGTGTTTTTGTGATGGGTCCCGCCAGAAGTTAATGCCCTGTTGATTGTTCAGTGAATGAGAGCCGCGCTTGCGTGTTGCGCCGGCGTCGAGTGGGCGCGTCGTGAGACGCCGGTGCCCGTTCTCTCTCCTGCTCTGATTGGTTTGCGCCGGCTTCATCATGCCCACTATACTTGCTCTTAGGAGATCGATTAGTTGTCTGAAATCAATAGAATCTGCCAGGTTGTTGATAGATCACAAAATGCATGTGCTTGACAAAGAGGAAAAAGAGATGGCTGAGGAAGAAGAGCTAGATAAATTCATTCTCAAATACTTATGTGGTGAAATAATGGAAGAGGTGATGGATTTGGGTATCATTCCAAATAAAACATCAATCTCTAAGAAAAAGAAAAAGGACAAAAATACTACTAAAAAGTGTTCACAATGAGAGGAGTATTTTGGAACAGTGGCGGGTTTAAAGACACTAAAAAGCATAGGTTTGTTTCAGACCTGACAAAAGAACAAAATATGAGTTTTATTGTTATTTTGGAAACTGGAAGGCGAGATTTTACATCACCTTTCCTTAAGAATCTATGTGCACGTAGAGATTACTTGTGGCATTGATCTTAACATATATGACATAGGTGCTATCGATGAGGGTGACTTCTACATAAAGTTTCACTTGTGCAATAAATCAGACAGCTTCAAGTGGGCTTTAGTAGTTGTGTATGGTCCTGCACAGAACAATCTAAAGGAACAATTTCTATCTGAATTAGTAAACATGTGTAGTCACCAAACCTTACCAATTCTAATTGGTGGTGATTTTAATATACTCAGAAACTCTCAAGAAAAAAATAAGGATAATTTTGATAACAGGTGGCCTTTTCTTTTCAATGTGGTCATAGATGGTCTTAACTTGCGAGAGCTTTATGACTGGGAGGCAATATACATGGGCAGGAAGGCCTTCTCCCTTCTGGAATCATTTGATAGCAAAACACTCCATAAAGGCAGGGCAGCTAGAACTCCAAGTTCAGAAGGGTGATGGTGAACGTAACAATGCAGTTGTTCTGCCTTTTAAGTTAGTCCGAGCAAGTTCTATTTGGCGATAGTGATGCACGAATACCCTTTAATATGGTTGAGCACGTGTACTTTGTGGATTTCATCAAGTCTTTCCGTGCTCACTTTTCATTAAAGTCTCGCATAACCGCTAGGAAAGAAATAATATGTATGAGCTATTATCGTGAACTTTAACCAATATATCTATCAATTGTTAGAATGCCCTTAACTAGACCTATGTTAGAATTGAAAGGGTGGAAATACGTATGGTTGTTGCTTTTACTCGACATCCAAAAAAAAATCCGTGTACGACACTGCTCGAAAGTGGCTTGTCACATATTCGATCCGGGATGATCCGCATTCAAGACCGAGACTATCCACAACTATATTTGAATCCAACGTTATCCGTGTCCGACTCCGATTATGAGAACAAAATATAGGGGTAAGATACAGGATAAGCGATATCCGCCATATCTGATCCGTTTTCAGGCGTAGCCATCAGTGTCTGTAGAAAGACCACGACTCACACTGGCGGCCAAATACCCAAGACCTCACCTGTGTCAACCGTCTGCACGAGCTGCCGTAGTCAGAGGCCTGAGCATGATCTAAAATACTTAGCAGTGGCGGGGGCAGATCATTCTTTCCATGTCTGGAATTATGGTTTTAGATATCTCCTTAGCACAAAGCTAGCGGAAAAAATAGCTCAACTCAGCCAACACTTGCCACACATGATCAGGGAGATAACTTCGAACCTTGACCGGAAGAAGCCGCTCAAGATAGATGTGGTAGTCATTATTACTCTTGGCCCCGTTGATTCACATAGTAGATAAGTTCACTCCCTACTCAGATTTGCTACAAACCCATCAGGAAACATTAACGTTTTGAACCATTTCTAGTACTTCCCTCCCTTGGGGCCTCGTCAGGATGAATTCAGCTTTAGGCTCCCTCCATGACTTGCCGGAATTAGGAGGCGCCATGTCTAGCTTAGGTCTATCGCATAAAGTTGCTTGATCGACTCTTGTCTTAACGTTGTCCCTTATCTTATTAGGAATGCCTTTTTATTAGGAATGTCCATGATTGTTCCAAAAAGTGGAACACCAATGGCATTTTCGGTTTACATTTGGTCAATGTTATGTGGAAGAATAATGTCATCCATATAGAAAAGCCTAAACAAACCCGAGATCTGACTTAAGGTATGTAGCTCACCATATCCCCCAAAACCACCTTCTTGTTCATTGAACTCGAGAGAATCTAAAATAGCACGCACCTTGACACCTGTCATGAACTGTGGTGGAGGGTCGTGAACTATGATACCTTTCATAAAGTTGTTTTTATCTCTTCTGAATGGAAGGTCAAGAGGGAGCAACTGTCGTTATTGGGAATGAAGAACACTAGCCACCTTTCTTCAACAAAATTAACCTCACAAGATTCTTGCATACTAGGCATGGATACTTCGAGTGAATGCCTCAGCCGCAGAAACAATCATAAGCAAGGTCATGCAGGGGCTCCATGAAAACACACATATTATTTCCTGGGTTTTTAGAATTACCAATAACAAGAAAATGTTCTGTCATTGAAAGAGGACACCGGGGGGGGGGGGGGGGGGATTGAGGGGTATAAC
>LAPY01003663.1:41663-54729 GCA_000970635.1 Eragrostis tef
AGTGATATCCAGCTGAGTTCGCATCATCGGGCTTGTGATGCGGACTCGTGTATCGTGAGCGCGTGCTCTTTTGTATTTTGGACTCGTCGGACTTGTACTGATTTCGTTGTGGGACTTCCGCTGTGCTACTCGATGTTTTAATCGGATGAATGTAATAACTTAAAGATTAAATTTGTGCCCTTTATGTGATGTATTGTTGTGTCTGTTCATCAGCACGTACCGACTCGATCCTGCGGATAGCGGAGACGCTACAGGGAAATTGTTACAATCATTTCTTACAGAAACAATCAAATGTATTACAAATTTACACACATGTATTTTAGGATCAGTCCATCATGTGGCACATCATCAGTGAAACGTCATTATTATTACAGTGCAAATAAACATGACATGGTTCTAAATAAAAGATACATCAAACGACGAAGGTGCGGAGCGAGTCTTTCATCGAGTACCACCAGCCTAAGACGAAAGCGATCGGGTCAAAGTCATCTTCATTGTTGTACTCCACTTCACGTTCATTGTCTGAAAATCAATAGCATGGGGAAAAAAAAAAGGAGAGACAGCAAACATGAGTATGCATACTACTCAAGTGTGGAAATACATCAATATTTACCGAATATCATCATATCTCGAAACACCAACGAGACCATAAAGGATAAAGCACATCGCATTTCCAGTGGGGATCATCAGGTTCTCACAACCTTTGCTATCAAAACAAATAATCCAAATCGAAGCCCTTTAACCATGAAGACGTCAAAGCCTGTTATTTATAACCGAGACAGTTTTTAGGCTTACTCAAACAGCGTGTTTCGCCGAACACAATAACACCGATGGAAGCGAAATACGAATGTTGAGATCCTCGGTTTTCAATACATGTTTTATTTCTCTGGATCTAGAACTAATGGAGATCTATAAAGAGTGAAATCGCTTACCAGGGATGGGGCCGTGCTGGTACTCCTCCATAAGGTCGTAGTCGTGGAAGTAGGCTTTGCACATGCCGCCGTCGACGACGGCCTCGGCCATCCTGTGGTACGGGCACAGCCTCTGAGCCTCCCGGAACGCCAGGGCCACGCAGGCGCCGCAGTCGGGCGAGCTCGCGTCCGGGCTCCAGTAGCAGAAGGCGGACGCCACGACCATGTTGGGGCTGTCGCCGGCGATGTTACCGTACGAGCTATTGCAGGAGCTCGCTCTCACCTTGGCGGTGATGGTGGCGGCGAGATGCCGCAGGGTGGCTTCGTAGGCGCTGCCGGGAGCGTAGGTGCCTTGCCAGTCGTCGCACACGTGGCCCGGCGTGAGTTCAGGGACCGGATAGAAGACGCATTCCTCGGTGTCTGCGGCAGCGGCGAGCGTTGGGAGGAGCGCCGCGAGCACGATGAGCGGCGCGGCTAGAGGCATGGCTGGAGAGAGACAGACCCTTTTTTTGTTTGATTAAGGGAGTACTGGCGCTCTTATCCTGCAATTGGACAACTATGGTGGCCTCATCCTTGATTGAGCTCGGCGAGTGGTTGTTAAATACTGTAGCGTTCGTTGACGAGTCAACGCCTGCCAGCTCTACGTGCCCCATACTCTGTTTCATATGAGACCATTGGCGATACTCAGACAATGCATTGTTTTTTTTTTTGCGGTGGTCAGACAATGCAAAACGCATCGTTGACTTAGACCATTGGCATCACTGCAACTTCACTGAACTCGGGAAGGAGTGGATGCATATCGTGTACGGTCCATATTGCTTCGATGGATCTCTGAAGCCAACACTTGGAATCGAAGCTTTAGCATGCTCTTTCCAACTTGGTTGTGTTCAATAACTATATGGATGCAGAGACTTGATTAGGCTTAAATGTTTAGCTTTAGCATTACATATTGAGTAAACATATTTCCGCAAAAAATTGGTAGTAGCGACTTAATTAGGCCTCTATGCCAACTTACATAATGGTACAGGTCATTTTGTATCTCAAGATGGCTTAGAGTTACAAATTCCTTTAGCCGTAAGAAACTTTGAACTGATTAGGATCTCTTACAAAATCAATTATAGAATGATCTTTCTAGTCAGCAGCAATGGTAGTAGTAGTTACAGTCTTACAGTGATTCTAGAGGTCAATATCGAAAATTTGTTATGATACTTTCTGCGCTAGTTTCAAACGATCTCTTATCTTGGTTCCAGTTCTGTGAGCGACACCTCATTTGGTGACATAACGGCTTGCTTGCGGCCGGTGGCTCCGTAAGCTCCTTGACATGGCTCTGAATCATTGTTGATACTCCCAATGCAAAAGGCCGGCTTGGATGGAGTTTGAAGAGTGGAAGAGTCAGTGCTAAGGGTGACATTCACCGCTGACATGGTTGGTCTATCCAAAGGGCTCTCTTGAACACATAGCAGTCCGACGTGGACACAAGTCAGTACCTGATCTTTGGAGAAACTGCTAAGCAATGGATCAACGATGTCTAGAATTTTTCCTCTGATCCAATGCTCCCATATCTGCATTAGATGTTTATATTTTTATTGCATAAGATTAATTGCTGATCGAGGCGTGTTATACATAAATAGTGTAACTGTAGCTACTTACAAAAGTTAAGAGGTCAACAGACATCTCGGAATTGTAAGATCCACAGTTTCTTCTTCCTGTAATGATCTCTAGGACCAAGACGCCAAAGCTAAACACATCTGACTTGGTGGAATAATGCCCACGCACCACGTATTCTGGTGCCATGTATCCACTGCAACATGGTAATATATCATTATTTTCAGGTTCAATTTCATATAACTACTTCGACAAAACTACATATTAAAGCAATAACTTCAAAAAAAATGCTGATTTGAAACTGAACTTGTCATAAAACTAGAATGTTAGATGTTCTTCCTGAGAATTTTAGAACAACATCTCTAAATCAGTAGTTTTCAGTAAATGCGTTTCAGGGTCTATGGTTTTGTGAAGTTGTGGATTATAAATTTATGGCTTCCTGACAATATTTGTCACAGCATAGTTAACTTTGTAAATTTTCTCTTATTTTTATTTTACTTAAAAAACTGTGAGAGGAAGTACTTCCCCGTAGTGCAATTATTTTATAAGTCAAAAATAAAAGAAAGATTACTTAAAAACAAGTCAAATATTATCAAAGAAAGATTTGTGTAAAACAATCTAGCCATGGGCCCATGACTTAGCCATAGAAGCTATTTAGCGCCGCCTGATGTAATTGATCAGGCGTGGTTTCACTTACAATGTCCCCACGACGCGGTTGGTAACATCCTTTGTTTGATCTTCTTCAAAGAGCCTTGCCAAACCGAAGTCTGAAATTTTTGGGTTCAGTTCAAAGTCCAACAGAACATTGCTTGTCTTGAGGTCTCTGTGAATGATCTTCAATTGTGAATCTTCATGGACGTATTGTAAACCACGGGCAACTCCATTTATTATTTTGAACCGCTTGGTCCAGTCAAGATTCTTGCTCTGTTCAGGATCTATCATTAAAGCAAATAACATTATCCCATTAGTTTGAGTGAAATTTGACTAGAAAGGAGATACTGATCTAATTAAATACGAAAATTTACCAAAGAGAATGGTGTCCAGGCTTCTGTTGGGCATGTACTCATAGACAACAAGTTTTTCTTGAACCTCCAAGCAAACTCCGACAAGCCTCACAAGATTTTTGTGATGAAGCTTCGCAATCAAAACAAGCTCATTCTTTAGCTCCCCAATTCCTTGTGTCGAACCTTGTGAGAGCGTCTTTACTGCTATTTGTTGGCCATCAGGAAGTGCTCCCTGTGCAATTGAACATAGCAACATCTGCTGAATGAGTATGGAACTGAAGTAGGTGTAAAGCAAGGGTATAATATAAGAAATAACATGTGATATTATGTTAGTTTCAGTTAGAACCTACTAATACAAATGTGTATGATTAATAATTTTAATATTAAAATTGAATTAATATACTAATAAAACTGTACTTTATATACCCATTCTTGCCACCCAAAAAATATTTTTGCATCTTTCGTTGTCACAATAAAAACAATCCCCTCTATTTTTGAAAAAGGGGGAAATATATAACGTGGGAACACAGAATGTGAATTATATGTGGTTCAGGTAGTGAAAAAGAAAGAGTTTCTATATATGATGATAAAGTTGTTGCCAATTTTGCGACATATATCTCTACCACCCATATATATTTACCCAACAAGATTTTATTGAAATGACCCAGATCACTAGGGTGTGACTGTACTCCAGAAAATTTACCCAACAAGTTTTAGGGACCATTTAGTGGCATGAACCAACTAGCTAACCTAAAAATTTACTCTAGAGAGTAAATGAAGAAAATATACTTGAACATTCATGGAATATTCTTGCTTCTTCTGAAGACAGTACATAGTTTATAACTTTCAAACTTAGTTATTCAATGGGACCACGATATATGCAGTATAATTAGCACCTTGTAAACTGCACCAAACCCTCCTTCCCCAAGCTTGTTTTTTTCAGTGAAGTTCTCTGTTGCTTCTTTCAATATGGACAGATCAAGCACCGGTAAATTGATGCTTTGCATGCTCTCCATTCTAGACAAATCTGTGAAAAAGAGACCAAGTATACCATAACAATAGTATGCAGATAAGATGTGAACATAAAGAAACAATTGGTTTTGATGAAAGAAATGACTTTTGTATTTTGGGGAAGTCTATTTTACTCCATCGAATAATTCACTTTGTTTGTTTCACTCTTAGCCAAAAAATCATGACATGATTTGTTCCCCCCAATCAATTCAATTTGGTGCGATATATATACCACCTATGAAAGTTTATGTTTTTTGTTTTCGGCATACAATAGTTGAATTTGAAGCTCAACTTTTACAATGCAATAGTTGACACAAGAACCTATCATAAAATAATTATAACATATTTTTTCATACTATTAACATAGTTTAGTAGCAATTAACATACATACAAATGATATCAGAAAATATATTATTTTATATTATATTATATATGTTAGTATAGGTTTTTGTGTGAGGTATCATCACTTAAACCTTGAGCTTCCAATTCAACTTGTACTACTGAAAAGAGAAAAGACAAATCGCTCGCAATAAAGGGGTATGTTGCACCAACTTGAATTCTTTAGGAGAGTAAATCGAGCCATGATTTCGTTCAAGGGTTGAAACAGACAAAGTGAATTGTTTAGTGGAGTAAAATAGACTTTTTAAAAAAATAAGAAAGTCCAACTTTTCAAATAGTTTAAGTGGAAGTTTTGATGTTGTGGAGCTAATTTATTTTGCCTTGGATTTGTATAATTGCCATGTCAGTATATATGTTCCTTCTTCCCCCCTCCAAGGAAACATGATTTTAGGGAAGAAATATGAAGTCTTCACAGTGAAAATAATGTCATCATTTTCTTTTCACATGGCTGGGAATCAAGAGGACTTACATGGTAGGGACCCTGCTGGTTTTCTCCTGCTCCAGACACAAAAACACACTAAAGTGAAAGCCAATGCAAAAGAAACTATAGCCAGTGCAATGGCTAGAATAGTACTTGATTTAATTCGTGTTCGTCCTGCAGAATATTGACAGATCAGCATAAGTCTACAATATGTTTGCTGCAGTACATAGAGGTGGTCGAAGGTCCAGTTGGCAAGCCAAGGGTGCTCTCAGTCAACACATTAGGGTTTGAATCTTGGTGTCTATTTGCCTTCAATAAAGGCTGAGGAAGTTTTTAAATGGCCCTTTAAAAATAGTTATAATTGAAAAGGTTTGATACATTACAAGGTGTAAGCATCATATTTTTTTCACCGTTGAAATGATATGATTGAAGCATCCCTTCTTGTAAGTACAGTATGGTTCCGGCAATAAAATTGTTGGCTATAGTGGAGTGAAATTGGGAGCAAATGCTACCACTTCACATTTAGCAGATTGATTTACTCTGTTTACTTCAATCATTCATTTATTCAAAATACGAACAAGGAAAACTACATCTATTATAATACCATTATTTTAAACGAGATATTGAACCTCTAATCAGCGAGGGAGGAAGTGAGATATCAATCTACCAAGACAGACAATGCAAAATGACAAACGATAGTGGAGACACGATGTTTCTTGACAAGATTCAGTCGAAACCAACTTTCCTAGGGCATGATTAGGGTGTTCCTCCTGAACATGCAACACCGGTCGCTCCGAAGTCCCAGTGAGAGACGCCGCCTCCGCTGCGGCCTTGTCACTATGTCGCCAGTCGCCATGATTACAAACAACAGCCCTCATCATATCTATGTGTCGTATGGGTTACAAGTGTGTCCGGCATCAACTCCATCCAAGCCTAATATGTGATACCTAACTAGTGCCCAATTATTTGACGCAATCCAACAGGCTGTAATGAAGGAAAATATGCAGTATGATACAACTATTTGTGTATATATAACTTTTTTGTCTTTTATTCTTTTGTTTTTTTAATTCTTTTGGTTGAAGAGATTCAGAGATTCACCTCCATTAACCGATGGTGTGTCGATCGGGCCGGGTGCGGAGAGGCGTAGAAGCGGACTGCCAGATAAGGGAGGATACAGTTCAAACCGGTAGTTGCACCGCAACCCCAGAATCCTCCCTCCCTGTCTGCCACCGAAATGTTTCGGCATGACGCTCACAATTTGATCGAGGCAGGCCCGGCAGTCGGCTGGCGACAGGTCCGGCGTGCACTGAGCCATCGCATAGATTTTGGGATTGCTCGTGTCGAAATCCTCCACCCCTGTGCCGAACCTCGCGGACGAGTTCTGCACCACGTAGTCCACGACAGACTTGAGGAGAACACCCACGGCCGCGTTGAACGCCGCCGCCGGCGACGTCGCATTCTCCCCGTTTGGCATGATGTGCTGCTTGTTGTTGACGATGGAAGCCAGGAAGTTCTGGTTGGAGAAGCGGAGGTAGCAGGGGTCGTAGTAGATGGTCACGTCCATCGTGTTGCCGCAAACTTGCCGCGCGTTCCGGAACGCGTTGGCGACGCACGCGGCGCAGGCCGAGGCGTTCGCATCGCCGCGGCAGAGCGTGAGAGCGTAGACGGCGTCCGGGACGGTGCCGGCGCTGTCCACGGCGAAGAGCGTGGTGGAGAGACGATTTAGGTTGGATTCGTAGGTGCTGTTCGCCGTGTAGTTCCAATCAGGAACGCACTCTTTCCATAGTATGTCGCCAGAGGCGAGCGGCGTGAGGAAGGCAGGAAGGAGGATGGTGATGGAGAGGTAGGATGAGAGCTTGTGAGAGATCATGGGCACGCCAGTTATCTTGAGCTGCATAATGGAAAACAAGAGCGTTTGGCGCTTTTATGATGGTTTGCTAGACCGAGTCGGCTCGTCTTTACATTTTTCTTACCTCTCGTTCGTTTTGTTAATGAGACCTGGGCCATGAAAGTCTACAAGACTGCATCACAATTCAAAGCCTCAGTTGCTAGTTCATTTAAAAATGCAGACTTTCATTTCATGGCCCAAGATGTCAAAGGGCAACGACACGGCGGCATGCTCCGACCGTCACCCTACTCCCTGTACACCAAGTTAAGGTGACATTTGGCGACGTGGCACCTATCCCGGTGATGCCTTACGGCCGACGGCGAGGAGCAAGGTGAAGGTGCCTTCTCCATCTAACTCGCGTCCTGTAGCCGATGGCAAGCTCTTATTTTCTTAGGAACAGACTTAATTAAGTGCTTACACAAGGATGATAGAACCTTTTGATTCTCTCCACGGTGTGAACTTGTGTGAAGTCATGAACGGATGACCATTATTCACTGTGATTGACGCCATGAGAATCCAGGCAGAAGTAATCTGCTTTCTGGTCAAGAATGACCATTTCCAGTATCATGTACGCAAGTTTCTGGACTAAAAGCCGGCGGGCCTGCAAAATTTCTTACGGATTGAAAGCGGCTGTTTTGCCCAAGCTTGACACGGTGCTACGCAGAGGTGGAGCTTCAATGGGGCCGGGTGGCCATGGCCCCACCAATTTTTTTTGTTAAAATACGTACAAGTCCTTGATTTTTGCTAAGTAAATAAGAGAAATATATGCAAATCTAGCTCCCCTTGCAAATTTTGTTTTAACTTAGTGGCATCCCTGTCAAGTTGTTCAAAGCTCCAATATACTGAATTTTTTATATGTGCATATATATATTTTTATATAATGTATATTTTTTTATAAAATGTGATCTATGTAATTTTGAGCATTTTTGGAGTTCTACCACTCAAAATGGTAGTGGTGAAGCTGTGAAGGTATAAAACTTTGCATTCGGTTCAAATCATAGTTCCCACGGCTCAGATGCATACATGTAGGTTTGCCATACAAAATGTATACAACAAGCTATACAACTAGGTTCATGGTACAATTAATACATTGTGATGCATTTGTACTGATTTTTTTAAACTCATTATATTTGTATTGAATTGAATGATACTCCTCCAGTTTTGTTAATTATGATACGTTGGAACAACATTTGAGGACTAGAATGAAAACCGAAGGAACTATATCTGTAAGAATTACTCTTTCAATTCTAACAGGTTTATTAAATCTCATACTATAAGAATGCTTGTTTTACTATAGATGTATAAGGAAAAAGTCAATTAATTCACTCCCGCACAATTCACTTTGTTCCTGTCGACTCGGTGAACAAAATCTTGGACAAATTTACTTCTTCATGTTATTAAGTGCAATATACTACCTATAAAAATTTTCCTTTTGTTTATTGGTGTAAATTTTAGTTTCAAATCCAAAACCTGCAGTGTGATAGATGGCGTCATACCTTGTGCCACAAATATATTGTTAAGAATTTTCATACTACTTCTTGTTTACGTATATATTGTTAAGCCACAAGATGATAGTAAAATATTCAATAATCTCAATTGTAACATAAAAGCGAATTATTTATGGAGTAATTTAGACTTTGTCTTTATAGAATAGGCCAATGGGGTAGATAATTCCAGGGCAAAAAAAGGAAAAACAAAGAAAACTGAAAAAAAAGAGGAGACTAGGATGAGACGGGCTTGTCATATTGTAGCCCATGCAGCCCACGTACAAGCCTAAAACACGTGCTGCTGCTGCTTCCACAGCGCAGCTCGCCCTCTTTCCATATCCGGCCGATTCCGGTGACCGGGAGCTGCCGGAGAAAGTCGGAGGTGGAGCCCAAAACACCTGACCGAGGCTTCGTCGCCTCCCTCTCCGCCGGCCGGTGGCGCAGCCTCCCACCTTGGCTGCACGGGCTCCGCGGCGCCAGGATCTTCTCCGGATCTCCCTCCCGGTGACCCCTTCAACTGCCCAGATCTCGTTTCCACTCTCCGCCGCTCCGGCGTAGATGGGACTCGCCGTCTTGGCGGCTGCGTGTTGGGTCTTTCCGGTACTCGTCTCCTTGCTTGCTATCCGCCTCGTCTACGTGCTGGGGCGCAGCGGCCGGCCCCGAACGAATCCGTATGTCGCTGGAGCGCGCTGTCTCATTGTCCTAGGGTCCGGTGAGTACATTTTGCCCGTGAGATGCCTTTGGTCGATTAGAATACAGTCTTAATGCTGGCATACAAGAAAATGCGCTAAAGAAATTGATAGGCAAAGAGCATTGTATATTGCATTTGCATCATGCGTATATGTATGCGCTCGCCTTGAATCCCTTCTGAGAAGGAAATGCTTGAATACTCCTATTAATTTGTAGCTGCAACTTCGTTTGGGATTACTTTTCATTAATTACAATGACGTTCTTGAGTACTGGCTCCGCCTACAGAAACCAATTGTCACAGCTAACTTAGTACAAATTGTCTGCTATTACTGAAAATAGACATATTTGCAGGTAAGTAGCCCACTAGCCCCTGTGCCACCAGCATATCTGTGACTGCACTTCGTAGGAGACTGAAACCGAATGTTTCTTTTGCAAAGATATTGCATCTAACTTAGTTTGTGTATCCGTTTCCATATGCATCATCCACAAGACAGATCAATCAGCAAAGTAAAATGTGAATTGTCAAATATTGACAAACCAGAGCTTGTGTGTAAACTGGGAGGAGCTTATATGTAATGTCCATTGACTGACCCAGGAAATCACTATGCTCAATTGTTTCATGTGATGATGTGAAACTCTGAATTAGTAGTTTGCCTCATGTAGCCTTGATTGAATCTTCTGAACTCCAGATAGAATTTGAAGCAGGCTATGACTATTTGTTAGTTTGTCTGTCTGCACTTTGGTTGACTGGCAAGGCTCCTAATATCTCTCATCTTTATGTACTAATGAAGTAATGATGTAGTTTGACCTTAGCTGCATTTTCATTCTAGCCCAGTTAGTGTGCTCAGGACTATGTTTAGTGTCAATGTTTAATTATCCGGATATGAATATTATTGTGGTTTGATCTTTCTATGCACACCCGTATCTTTTAAGAATAAGCATATGTACATGTGCTTCTTGTTAGATCTTCCTTTTTTTTTAATTTTGATCTTTTTTCTTTCATACTTTTGATTATATATTATTGACATGAGCTCAACCATGTACTGTCAATTGGCAGTAGTCAGGCAGTACATAAGTCCCTTGCGCCTAATCAGGCATTAGATGTCTTAGGTTGGTTATGATGTCCTAGGGTCCGGTGAGTACATTTTGCCCGTGAGATGCCTTTGGTCGATTAGAATACAGTCTTAATGCTGGCATACAAGAAAATGCGCTAAAGAAATTGATAGGCAAAGAGCATTGTATATTGCATTTGCATCATGCGTATATGTATGCGCTCGCCTTGAATCCCTTCTGAGAAGGAAATGCTTGAATACTCCTATTAATTTGTAGCTGCAACTTCGTTTGGGATTACTTTTCATTAATTACAATGACGTTCTTGAGTACTGGCTCCGCCTACAGAAACCAATTGTCACAGCTAACTTAGTACAAATTGTCTGCTATTACTGAAAATAGACATATTTGCAGGTAAGTAGCCCACTAGCCCCTGTGCCACCAGCATATCTGTGACTGCACTTCGTAGGAGACTGAAACCGAATGTTTCTTTTGCAAAGATATTGCATCTAACTTAGTTTGTGTATCCGTTTCCATATGCATCATCCACAAGACAGATCAATCAGCAAAGTAAAATGTGAATTGTCAAATATTGACAAACCAGAGCTTGTGTGTAAACTGGGAGGAGCTTATATGTAATGTCCATTGACTGACCCAGGAAATCACTATGCTCAATTGTTTCATGTGATGATGTGAAACTCTGAATTAGTAGTTTGCCTCATGTAGCCTTGATTGAATCTTCTGAACTCCAGATAGAATTTGAAGCAGGCTATGACTATTTGTTAGTTTGTCTGTCTGCACTTTGGTTGACTGGCAAGGCTCCTAATATCTCTCATCTTTATGTACTAATGAAGTAATGATGTAGTTTGACCTTAGCTGCATTTTCATTCTAGCCCAGTTAGTGTGCTCAGGACTATGTTTAGTGTCAATGTTTAATTATCCGGATATGAATATTATTGTGGTTTGATCTTTCTATGCACACCCGTATCTTTTAAGAATAAGCATATGTACATGTGCTTCTTGTTAGATCTTCCTTTTTTTTTAATTTTGATCTTTTTTCTTTCATACTTTTGATTATATATTATTGACATGAGCTCAACCATGTACTGTCAATTGGCAGTAGTCAGGCAGTACATAAGTCCCTTGCGCCTAATCAGGCATTAGATGTCTTAGGTTGGTTATGAAGGATGATGTTGCCAGCACCTAGGCTAGGCCATACTTTAGCTAGTAATATATATTGTTTGTACATCTTATGATAATGTAGCATGTTAATGTCAGAGCATATTTTAATCTGTGAGTTTGTTTTTAGGAGGCCATACGGCAGAAATGATGAATATTATAACTGAGCTTCAGAAAGATAGGTTTACACCAAGGTATTATGTGGCTGCACTTACTGATAACATGAGTCTTCAAAAGGCAGAGGTCTACGAGCAGTCACTGATCCAGGTGGAAGTCCATTAGCATGCTGCATTGTGTTATGACGAGCTTTAATTTTTCAGTTCTTGCATTTTGGAATGTGATTATTGTTGTGCCTTTTCAGGGCGATGGAGCTAAGAACATGGAGAATGTGCATTTCATGAAGGTTTATCGTAGTCGTGAAGTAGGCCAATCTTATATCACCTCTATCTCAACAACATTGCTAGCTACATTGCATGCTATGTGGTTAGTAATACGAATCAGACCGCAAGTGGTGTGTACCCTTTTTCAAATTATTTAGCACATATTGTGCGGTGTGAGCTCAAAGATGCTAAAGACTGTTATATGTCCTTGCAGATATTTTGCAATGGTCCAGGAACATGCATTCCTCTGTGCATTTCTGCTTTCCTTCTGAAGGTACCTTCACATTCTTGCTTAAGATATGCTCTGACACTAACAAGATCAATGCCGTCACTTTAATCATTGTCTATGTTTTTTCTATGACCCAGTTTCTAGCTAGTGCAAGTCCTGTCTATTTTGTACTGATATTGCGATTGCTTCGTTTTGATAGGTGTTTGGTCTTGGATGGTCCTACATTTTCTACATTGAAAGCATTGCAAGAGTACAGAAGCTTTCCTTGAGCGGTTTACTGTTGTACAAGCTACGTATAGCTGATCAATTCTTTGTGCAGTGGCCGCAGCTGCAGCAAAAGTACCCTCGAGCACAGTATGCGGGCCGTTTAATGTGAATATTCAGCCATAGGCAACCCCGACAAAGTTTTTGGACAATTCTGACAATCTTAGCCTGCTGACATACCTCGACATATACATATTTGTCTATGAAAATGATAATACAGGAGAAAGTTACTGAGCAGATATAATCATTCTCGACACAGCGATAATCAAAGTCTGAATATGTAAAGTTCATTGTAAAATTTCAGTGGTATTGGTTTCTGTTAATCTTATATTTACTAATTGGAGGCTCCTTTTGAAGCCACCACGTTAATCGTGAGAAAATCTTAGAAATTACCAAAAAAAAGCAAAACATCTATCCGTCGATTTGAACACCTGGCAAACGATAACCATTGATCAGCAACTAGAAGCCCACACGTACGTACTCCTGCATCCCACCTGACCCAAGCCTCCAAACGTCGAGGCCGCGGCATCATGTTTTCTGGCGTTCGT
>LAPY01003664.1:0-26289 GCA_000970635.1 Eragrostis tef
TTTCTCATGTATAAATATGTGATCTACAGTGCAATAAAGACAATAGTTTATTTGTCCCAATTGTCTCTCCACAGTTTACTTTCGCAGATACCACATATGAAACCTAGCGAAGCGCGCATTCCAGTTGAACATGGTCGTCTCAATTGCGGCGGCCGCAGACTCCATTTGCGGCGGCACGGAAGCAGCGATTGCCCTGGAATCGATGTGCGTCGGCACGGAAGCAAGAAAATTGTACCAGTGCTTTAGAGCTGGGTACTTCAACAACTAAATGTGGATGACATCGCGGCAATATTTACAGTCTGCCTGAACAAAATCTTCATCAAATCATCAATTGAAGCAGTTTTACAGACGGTTTTGCAAGCGCAACCAGCACAATAATCTCACAGGTCGATCATGACAGTCTTGTTCATCTAAATAATTGCACACAACTTCTCTGATGGTTTGATCCACCGATCGTTCAGTCGTGACCTCGCCGGCTCGGAAAAAACAATCACCGTCTGGTTCTACCGGGATCGAGTGAAAAAAGGCGATCGCATCGAACCGTCGCCATTTTCCGTGCCGCCAAAAGTTTTTCCCTGTGGCCCTGTAGGGAGCCTAATCACGTTTAGATGGAAATGTTAATGGGCCCAAGCCACGTGACTAGGATTAGATCTCAGTCAGCGCGTAGCAATCGCGTGGAGCATTCCACGAACGTCCGCGTGCTGGCGATCCACCCGTGGTGTTCAACGTAACTGCCCCAAGCGTCGGCCCATGGCATTGCTTTGTACAGGCTCGAGTAGAGAACTCCGGCCCAAAGCCCATCGACCCTCCAAAATCTGACCGTTGCGAGAGGCGGTGCACCGTGCACGGGTTCCTTTTCCTCTCCCCTTCCTCTTACCCGATCGAAAGCGCCGCAACAGAACACACCTGCGCCGCCGCCTCGACATCCATTGGATTGCAGCCCTCACCTCGACGCCGCCGTGCCCAAATCCCACGCATCCCGTATCATTGCCAATCCAATCGCCTCACAAACAGCCTCCTCCTCCTCCTCATCCAACCCTTCGGTTCCCCAATTCAAATCCCTAGCGGCGGCGCTGCTTCATCTCCGCTCCGATCGACAGGCCCCGGTGCAGAGCTCGTGGGGGACGAAACCTGGGCTGGACACCGCCGGATCCGTGTTCCGGCGCGAGCACGGCATCTCCTGCAGCGTTGGTGGCGCTTCGGAGCCACACCGGTGGTACTAGGGCCGCCTCGTCATCAGGAGCGTGGAGAGAGGACGCTTCGGGGCCACGGCGGCACCTACGCTTCCACCAAGCACGGAAAAGAAAGGTACAGGATCCTAGACCTTAACACCTCCCTTGCTATAACGTTCTTGCAATTCGACCTCAAGAAACTGCTACGCACTACTTGATTGCCTTCTGCAGTATAGCAAAGCTGCACCCGCTTGATCACAGATGGCAGTGATTTGCTTATTTCCCTCTCTGGATCAGTTGCTGGCTGTGTTCTTGTTAAGTCTGACACGGGTTTGATTTAGATAACTGGTTCTTAAGGATTCGATAGTTAATTTGGGTTCTGTTGTTGTATCATGGCGTGTGGCAGTTGATTATTGAGGATTAAATTATTCTTAAATTGTGTTTGATTGACAGCTTCCATCATTCAACTGTGTGTTCTGTTTGATTCAGTTGAACTAATGAGGTTGGGTTGGACTTGGATCAGTACTAAGATTGGAGCATGTTCTTAATCTGGAGCACCTTCTGCGTCATGTTGCGTTCTAGATTCACCAGATCATATCTTGTTTCCAATATAAGGGGGCATGTGTTTTTCTGTGGATTCTAACTCCTGTGTTTATTGGCGAATGATTAGATAAAATTCCATGGTTGATTCTATTAATGGAAGAGGATTCACGTTTGTTTAATTTTTTTGGGACCCTTTTGTTTATTTACTAAGAGTAGGAGCAGTCTACTGATGTTATACAGTCATAATTATCACTTGTTAATGGGCAGGTGTATATCCAGTTGCTTCGTTTGTTATTTTCTGCAATCAAGCTGCGTCTGTGGGATACTATTTAAGTTTGTGGAATCATGCTGTCTATGCTTTTTCCCACATGTTTAAAGTCTAATCATTTCATATACGCTGTTGTTTAGTACCGATATTTGCACTGGCAATCATGTACTCATTCTGATTAAATTTCATGCAAGTACACTATTCCAATTTGTGAATGCCATGCTAGATCAGTCATGCTATACTTATTTGTCCATGTTATCCTTTGTTTGCCGTGCCCAGTTTACTAAGTAGACATGAGAAAAAATATTATTTGCATAAATCTATTTGTTAAAGATCATCTATTTTCAGTACTGACCATATTGTTTTGTCATTCAATATAGTAGCCGCCTACCACCTTTTAGGTTGTAGAAAATAGAGAAGGCATTGAATTCATCTGTCTGTAGTACACAATAAATTGGTGTGTGCACTTCTCCCCTTTCCTCTTTCAACTAGATCCTGCCTCTCTCTTTTTTTCCCTCCCCCTGAAAGCTATTCCTGCATCCGCTTCACATTGTGACCATTTTTTGGTTTGTGATTATACATGTTGCTATGAAACAATGGAGTTGGGGTCAGCATCAAAGGTTTCATATCGGGTAAGCTTCTCTCCTGTTACTCCAGCATGTTGACCACCGTAGGACATCCTTTCGGATTTGGTACTATAAATTTGTGTTACTATATTTATAAGGCTTCCTCTTGCAGATTGAGATTTGTTACTTTGTGTTTGAAAAAATACAAAAAATATTTCTGAAGTGATTTAACGGTCAATACGTCTGACATGAATTTGGTAATTTTCTGTGTACTTGCTTGAAAGGATATCTTTGTAATTATCTACATCAAAGAACATGCTATTATAGATTGAAGATTCATTTCGTTATCTCAAGAGTCCTAATTGTTTTTTTTTTTCATTCTACTTGAACTGTATTATATGCTTACATGGTATTTCTTTGCTCCAAGCCATATATGAAGGAGATAATCCCCTGATGATTGATTCAGTCACCAATGCTTCATAATTGTGTATGTGACTACAAAAGTTTGGTGTCTGAATCATAACACATCAAATCTTGGATCCTGTTACTCACCAAAAAGCCAGGAGCTACAGCTTTATTTTTGACAATATTTTTTTTATCACCTTTTGGATTGTGGAAAATAGGGAAAGAATGCATTGGATTCATCTCTGTGTAGTACAAAATAAAATGTGTGTTCACTTCTCACATTTCTTCATATTTTTGGTATGCACTTCTCTCATTTTCTCTTTCTATTAGGTCCAGCTTTTTTTGCCCCTCCTCTTACTGCTACACCTTTATCTGCCTCAAGTTTTGCAATTTTTTTTCTTTGATCTGGATTATACATGTTACTATTGAAACACGGGGTTAGCGTCAAAAGTTTCATTAAGCTTCTTCTGTTGATTCGACATGTTTATCATTGTTTAACATCCTAAATTTGTCTACCATTCTATTTTGTACAGGAATGTAGATATCTTCTTTTACACTATGAACATATATTCTGTGGCTACTTCAGGCTCTTTGGGAACTGCCATCTGAAACAATAACCTGAAATGAAAATGTGTAGTAAGCCTGCTTTTGCTCACAATTTCCTTAAACGAGTCTGTTGAATATATCAATGCCTAATGTTTCCCACCACCTCTGAATATATCAGCTTCTCAGGTCGTGCACTTAATCCACTTTTCCTTTACACATGCTCCCTGCTTCGACAGAATATGTTGATGGCACTCTTTATCTATCCAAACTTATTATCTCAATAGAAGTTTCATAGTAAGCTACATGCAGTGTTTTAAAAATGTTAATGCTTTTGTATAACTTTGTACTGGTGAAAAGGAGTGTGCCACTATAACACCAAGAAATTTTTATTGATTGTTTAGTTCTGTATTTTTAATTTGCATAGCTGTATGACATAAATAATACCTGCAAGGTGCTGGCATAACTAATATTTTTTCTCAGGACAACTTTCCAGTTACCTCGAGAGCTAAGAAAATAGTACTCTTCATCTGATCTACGCCCTCGCCGTAGCGTCCCGAGCCTCATATCGGAAACAGCCTCAACCTCGTCGGCTTGCAAGATCCTTTTGCCGCTGTCCCATTTGTAGCTTGCTGCCCCAAGCCTTCCTCCATCCCTGCTGTTGTCCGCCAGCAAGCCAGTGGTTCAGGACGGCGAGTTCTCTCACTGCTTCCCCTAAATCAGTTTCTTTAAATTATTTGATACCCATCCAGCTTATGTGCTTCTCACATGTGTATGTAAACTCACATTGTATAAAGATTTTGTTAAAATATTTGATTCTTTGGTCATGGTGGATGTATGAGGAAGTTAGAAAAAAAATCATTCACTACACGTTTGAATTAGAACTAAATTTTGAAGTTTTATTCTACTTGGTTATATCTGCAGTTGGATTTTGCTCTCCCCTAGACAACGGGACAGCTCCCCTGAAGCCTATGGACTCCCCTGCTCATGATGTTCTTCCATGGCTGGGTTACAGTGGCTCCAATAGAGAGACCGCAGCAATCAGTGTTATATAGAAAAAAAAAGCTGTTCACATTTGCTTGTGCCTTGTCACCTTCAGATTCCAACTTGCATGCTCATCTCCTTTTGACTTGTGTACACAAAATTGAATCCTCAGCATTTTCTTGGGACAAGTTTTTAATTAAAGGTAAGGTACCTATTTTAATGTTTTCATTCTACTCGAATTACACAAGTATCAATGAAATGCTCAGAGTATTTTCTTGTGGATGCTTTGCTGTGTCAGTGTACCCGTGCCAGGTAAGATGGACAAACAACTGAAAATAATATATGGCGCCTCAAAGTTTGCTTACCCTGCATCCATGCACCTAACACAAATACTTGATTCCACAAAATTTAAAAGTGCTAGCTGATTTGGTTGTGGTGTTATTCTTAGACCTGAGACCTGTCATATGTTTAAGCTATTTAGCTAAAATTCTACTCTGTGAATGGAAATTAAGCTGCATTGAGGTGCTCACCTGGTGAAGGTGAAGCAGCCTTACTGATTAGCCGTTCTTCAGCCACTCATGTTCTATATTTCGAATTGGAGGATGCAAATTTTGTGATCAGATTGCAGTTTTAGCTTCCATTTTCATATCATTCGAAATCCTTTCTTGGCTTATTTTGTGCAGACCGACGATAGATGTGTTCCTGAGCTTACATCCAGTAGGGCTGCCACAGCCTCAAGATAAGGGCTTCAAGCTTTTTTTGATGAACAAAAAGAATGAACATATGCCTTTTTGTTTTGGTCAATCTCTATGTGTTTCCCTAGTGCTACATCCTATTGGATTTGTTCTTCTTGATGGTTCTTTTTTTTTCCCCCCTCTTCAGGTGACTTTTGGATTTATTTCTTATGTGAGGCTCATCCCGAAGAAGATCGGAGGCACTCGCCATTCATTAATTCTTGAGGCCTCCCTCTTACTTCTCATCCATTGGCTCAATGTGATTTTGTTAAAAATAAGCATTGATCCGTCACAAAAACATTATCTTATCATATTATCTAGTACGCCATATTAGTGTGTCTCTAACCGTAACATTTTTAGCAGGTGAATCAAATAACTGTGCCACTTTTTCAATGTTGTTGATGATGTATTTGTACTGAACCAAATGGTTGAAACTGGCAACAAGGAATTCTTCTCTATCTCATGTAACATTCTCCATGGGTTTTGGTTTTGCGTCTTCAACAGTATTTATGCTAGGTTTTTAAACCATACATATTCTTGCAGCTTGACATGAACTATCTGGACCAATTGCTTGATAATGGCTGTGATTTGCTTATTTCCCTATCTGGACGACTGGACCAATTGCTTGCTGTGTTCTAGTTAAGTTTGCCATTGGTTTGATTTATATAACTGGTTCTGAAAGACTCAATAGTTAATTTGGGCTCCTTTTGTTATATCATGGCGTGTTGGCAGCTGATTATTGAGGATTAAATTATTCTTAAATGTTGTGTTTGATCAACAGCTTCCATCATTTAACTGTGAGTTCTGTTCGATTCAGTTGAGCTATTGGGTAACTACACATGTCATGGAATATCTGTACTACTGGAATGAAATGGGTTTATTTGGAGGGAGAGCCGCATATTACTGACATTGGAATGGTATATCTCCTACTTAATTTGGTTTTGAAGGTTTATTGCTAGTGCTTTCTTACAGAAGTCAGGTTACTCGTCCTATTCTTATTTGAGCATGTAGCTGCATGTTCTTGATTACAAACCATAGCTTTTTGTATATTTTTCTTTCAAGGTTCAGTAAGAATCACTCATGAATTAAAAACTTTTATTTGTTTAGTTGTTTCTTGGAGCATTTACCGCTGCTGCTGCTGCTGCTTATTCTCAGGGTTATGTACTTTGTAATGAGTAGTACCAGGACACTGTTTTCTGCAAAATATGTTTAGTTATGACTTTTGCTAATATCTAACTATTCGTAGCAATTAGAAAGCTTATAATTTTTCTATTTCACCTAACTATTATTGGTTTGTATTATTATGGCAAGGTGGAATTGGTGGCGAATGTTTATTGGCTACAGCATAGGACGGATACACTAAATAGATTCTAGGTTACTGAGCCTAAAATGATAGTGGTGCATGTTGCCATATTACACACTTAAAAATCCTTCAGATCACTGGAGCTTATTCTTTGGTCTAACAGAGCCAACATTGCAATTTGTGACGGCTAACTACTTTGTTAAGGCCTAAGTTGTGTCCAGATATTAGAGTCCCTCCTTTTTTGTCACCTTAGGCCCACATGATATTGAGCAACCCTTGACTATAAGTGGTCTATGCTGTACAAGAGTTCTATAATTAGGCTTCTCTTGACTGATGGTTGTCTCTTAGTTCACATTTTTTTATTTGAATATTTGTCGTCCAGTGTAGTAATAATTTTTTTAAGTGCTTCCTTGAACTAGCATGATGCATGCTGCTTGCATCCCTGTTAGTACAATGTATTCTATTGAGGTGCAGTGGTTTCTACACCTTTTGTATATTGTGATTATTTTGTGGCAATTTCATATTTATGCTGGTAAAGGTTGCAGGTACAAATTTTGCTCAATTATAGGACTCAGACGGACTTTATTGAGGAATGATCGCTACTTTTTCCACACAATCTTTTGCTAATGTCTATGAACGTTATTGATATTGAAATTTATATTGTTGAGAGATGTGGATCATTCAAAGAATCGAGAGATGAACGATATTGGTATTGGAATGGTATATTCTTCAAACTACCAGTTTCAATTTTTACTTTGGATTGGCAGAAATTTTTGTTACAGTAATTATCTTTTTCCAAGTTAAAATTTGTTGAACTAGGAAGAGGCCCATGGTTATGGAATGGCATTGCAGTATGATAAAGTGCAGTAAGTTGGGAGCTTTAGTAACATTAGATTAGACATGTCATGCATATATAGAGATAAATGTAGTGGTACTGACGAAGCAAGAATAATTATTAGATGGCTAAGGAAATGATGACCCTAGAGATTAGCATGTAAAGATGAACCTCCAACAGGGATATGACATATATTTTGGTGTATGTCATATGGTATGACAGATCCTAGATCTTATTTGAACAGAACTGAATTACTCGAAAAATAATAAATTTCTCATGATAACAATGGCCTATGAGCACAAGACTGTAAAAGTTTTTTTTTTCAATGCAGATTATGTGCTTGCTAATTACTGCTTGGAGACCTATGTCCAGTTTATTTAAGCTTATGTCCTGTTGATTTGAATTTATATTAGTTACCTTCTAGCATCTCTTTTGTTGATTTCTCTCTCTATTTGAATGACGTAATTCTGAACAGCTCATAATTTTGTTGTGTACTCTGACAATCAGAACTTTAATGCTGCATCAACAAGATTATGATGGCTTCGAATGATGCAAGTAGGATCAAAGAAATAACACTTTTTTTTTGACGTGGAGAAATAACACTTCCATCTGGCCCCTTTCAACAAAAAGAAGAAAATTGATGTGATTACATGGCTGTGATCATTCAGACAACTAGCTCTCTTGAACAATTACATTGAATTTCCTAAAGAGGACATTGGATGATGATTCATGGTCTGTTTACTTCGTACTGCAGAGTGAAGTATCTTTCTCCTATCTCACTAAAGTATGTTTGTTCTGCAACTTTTTTTTAGACTTCCTAGGCCCTTTCAAAAAAAAGAAGAAGAAAATTGATGTGATTACATGGCTTTGATCATTCAGACAACTAGCTCTCTTGAACAATTACATTGAATTTGCTAAAGAGGACATTGGATGATGATTCAGTATGATCTGTTTACTTCGTACTGCAGAGTGAAGTTTCCTTTCTCACTAAAGTATGTTTGTTCTGCAACTCTTTGTTTTTGGACTTTCTAGGCTCCTCCATGCTTTTCTTGGTTGTTCTCATTCGTAAATCTGGACTCTACGGAGCAATTTCATTGTTCCCACTGCAAATCATTATGCTAAAACATTCTTCTATAAGAAGTGCATTTGGCTATTCTACAAGATACCGAGGCTGCTATTATCTATGTGAAGGGGAGTTTATGTATCCCATTCTCTCAACAATGTGGTATAAAATAGGGGAATTCATTCATCCCATTCTATGCATCTCTGGGGGAAAAAAGGCAGGTAATGTCCAGCAAATTCCTATAAATTCTCTTGATGATATGAAGGTCGTGAGGAAGGCATCTAAGCTATTCACATATAGCTATGCGAGTCACTGGCCAGTTATTAAATCTATCATGACTGTTGAAATCTATGCTTTTGAGTACATGTACTGTACACAGATTGTGCATGCTATCTACTGTTATTCGATACTAATAACATGATAAAGGGATTAATTCTAAGAAGTCTTAATGAGCGGGTATCTATTCAGTTGCTTCATTTCTTGTATTTGGCATCTGTTATTATTGAAGTTTGTGGAATCATGTTAAGTATTTTCTATTTCCTGCATGTCTAAAGCCTAAGCATTTCATATCCGCATTTGTTTCGTACTGATATTGGCGCTGGCAATCTTGTACTCATTCTAATTAAACTTCATGCAAACACTATCCCAATATGGATGTCTTTGAAGGGTATTGTGTATGTACCATCTAATGCTTAAGAGAATATGGTTGTTATTGGAATTAAGTGGATACTTTTTAAAGGGTTATGGGTACTTTAAAATGTCTGATTTGGGCCCTATATTTATTGGGAATTGAAGTTTCACATTCTGTCTAAGGATATTACATATCTCAGTTAAAGTACGTACAAGATCTCTTTGCTCGGTCTGGCATTACAGTTAGTCGAATAGCTCCTAGACCTATGGATATTCATTCACAAATTTGCCCTACTGATGGTACCCTTCTTGAAGATTCCTCTCGATGTCGACATATTGTAGGGAACCTTATCTATCTCACAGTCACAAGATCTGACATTGGTTATGCAGTTCACATTTTTAGTCAGTTTGTGAGTGCTCCTCCTTCAGTTCATTTGGCCAATTTCTTCGTGTGTTTAGATACTTAAAAGGGAACTCCATCTTGATGCTTATTTTATGCTTGAGATAGTCCATTTCAGTGTCGTGCTTATTCGGATCCACTTGGCGAGTGATCCCACAGATCGTCATTGTCACTGGTTCTTCCATTCTTCTTGTTTCTTCTCCACTTACATGGAAGTTCAAGAAACAAGCAACTGTATGTCGTTCTAGTACCCACGCAGAACTCCAGAACTCTGAGCACTTGCTTCTACAACTTCTCAGATTGTGTGGCTTTAATGGTTATTGGCTGATTTTGGTGTTATTGGCTTCTACAACTCCCATATTTTGTCTATTGTAAACGACATGTCGTTGAATATGGATACTATTGAGATGGAGTGGTATATTTGGAGGGGGAGCTGACAAATTAATGTTACTGGAATGGTATGTCCCCTACTTAATTTGGTTTTGAAGGTATGTTGCAAGTGTTTTCTTACAGTAGTGAGGTATGTCCTAATTCACCCCTTGTTATATCTGTAACTACTTACTAACCATAGCTCTTTCTGTATCCTCCTATTCATCCCTTATGCATGTAATTACTACTCGATGAACCCTTTGTTCATATACCGTACAGATCCTGGAAGCTATACCTGATCCTCGATATTGCCCTCAACAGTGGAAATCATTTACTGTTGCTGCAATATACTCTTAGGGTTCTGTACTTTGCAACGAGTAGTAACATGACATTGTGCAAATATGGCTAGCTATGATTGGTGCAAATTTCTAAATTTTCATAGTAATCATCATAACTTATATCTTATAACCAAATGAAGTTTACTGTTAAGAGTTTGTAGAATTATTTTACTTCATCATTTTCAGCGAGCTGAATGAGTCTATACAGCGCCAATGCAGACAGATTGTGTTAGTAAGTTACTCTATGGTAAGTGCCGTGTCCTTGTTTTCAATGTTCCACTATTGTTGTCCTTTTTATTCACTGATTTTGTCTTATATTGCTTAATCATAGCTTGTTAATACAGTCACATTGTTTGAAGTTACATGTATGGAAAAAGTTCTCATGACAATATAACATAATGTTATTGAGTCTGGACATTTGTAAATAAACTAAGGTTATTTCACATTTATCATGGATGTTTCAGCACATTTCACATTACATATGTTGAACCATTATTTTTCAATTTGAACACCACTATGCATTTTGGAACAAATTTTTGCTTAGCCAAAAAGACCATAATGGTCCCTGTTTTCATGGTAAACTGTATATACTGTGAATAGCTGGCAAGATATTTGTGTGAGACTATTGGTCTGCTCATCAACTATATTGTTGTTCGTATGATACATATTCCCTAGTTGCACATCAGTGGAGGAATATTTAGTTCTCAGCTCCAGCGATTAAATTGATTTCCGTGGCACTAATTCTTTGGACTCTAACCTTACTAGATTAATATAATTTCAGGGTTCAGGATCCAAGATTACCGTGGCTAGCTGACACAACTCTTCATAGGTTTAGTGGACTCTGTTGAGGCCTCATAATCCGAACCAAATTGTCAGAAGCATAGATTGAAGAAGACCTAATTAGAAAGGTCTGAATTACATTCATATTGACTCAAGAGGCTCAAAAGTTCTGAATTTATATATATGTAGACGGGGAACAGATAGACTCACACCTTGGGAAATGATGAGACTATATTTATCTCCTGAAGGTATACCATATGGCCTAGTCGAGCATATTTTTCTCTCTGTTCTTATTCTTGCCTGTTACTTATGCTCAATCAATAAATAAGCTGATACCAGAATGATAAAGTCAAAAATTGCAAATTACCTCAATAATTAATCAGGGAAGACAGCTGGTGCTATATACATCATTATGTTTTACCATGTTCATGAAACTTTCCATATGACAGTATGTGATGCTTATTTCTATTAGCTCGCTGAGCTTTTTTCACCTTGAACATAAAAATAATCTTGAACCTTGAACATAAAAATAAACTGCGAGCTTAGGATATCGGTGTACGAAGCTATTGGCATCCATGTGATAGACGTGCCTTGAGTAGATATGCTGTTGCTAACATCCACTTGAGAGGCATGCCTTAAGTACTATAATAGTTCAAAATCAAAGAAATATTGTGACCTTTCGATTCCCTGTTGCTAAGCTTTTTTGTTCTTTAACCATACTCAGGTACACTATTATTTAAACCAGATTTGCATTCTCTAACTCAGGTACACTATTATTTTAATCGTATATATTATCTTATTAATGGTCAAACTACTAGACTGTGCAATCGACGTCATAACTTTCATACCTGATTTAAATAGGTGTATGGCTCTTGTCTTGTTTCATAAACAATCGCATTGTATTTTAAATGTAATTAGGTATCAAATGCCAAGCTCACTGCATATCTGCTATATAGCTATAAATTCCTAAACTGTAAGAATTGTGTCATAACAGAAGCATGGGCTGATTAAAAAAAAAAGCAATCATGTGTCATGTTCAATGATCAACAGCAAGTAGAACAAAAATTCTTTAGGTGATTGAAATAATTACAAACTTTTTCAACTCATTCCTTCATATGTTCTGGCTCCATTTATTTTAGCATGGCAGCTTAAGTACAGGTGATGATTTTTCAGTTATTTGGTCTATGACGATTAGGATGTCTCTATGGCAAGGAATTTTTATTTTTCCAGGTAAGGCTATCCATGCTTTTCAGTTCCATATTTTTCATATTCAGCAGCGCAAAACCTCTAGTTCAAATGTACTGCTAGATTAAGCTATCTTAGGCCATATAGATAACTTAATGCCTTGTCAGGTTGGCAAGGCGCCCACGGCGGACGAGGTAGGGAGCAGGGGGTGATGGCAGTCAGGCACACAGACCGTCGGGACACCTAGGATTGTGCCTAGGATTTTCCTGCACCTGGAGATCACTGGGTGAGATTCTAGCGGGGTTTGTTTGTTGGTGAGATTTTTTAGTTGTTTGGTTCTGCAATTTAGTGATGATTTAGGACTTCTTTTTGTATGGTTTATGGTTGTTTTGATTCTCTCTGTGGTTCTAACTCACTATTTTGTGGTGCCTAAGTTTAGATGACCTTCCTCCTTTGTTTTTATGACAGACTGATGTAAGATTCATTCTTCTTACTGGCTATGTTTTCTTGCTTGGTTTCTCATCTTTGATATCTTGGCCTTCAGTTCAGGAAGAGGTGTGCTCAGGCCGCTCCGATGGAGTAGCAGCGCATCTGCAGAGATGATGCAGGGGCAGGAGAGTGGTTTCAAAGCGCGGCTGTCCCCCGTCGTTCGAACAAGGCAAACAAAGGCAATCATACGTCTTTCTACTTTGATATTGTGTACTTTATTATTTTATTCAGCCGATAAGTATTCTGATGGGTAAGAATTTTTCTTTGGTTCTGCACTTTCTGCAGTCTTTCAGCAACACACTGAATTTGTTCTCTTTGCTGCTACAGTGGAGTCATGATTGATTAATTGCTCCCTGTCTTGGTTAATGCAAGTTCAAGCTTCTTGCCTGTTTCAATGTGTGGCACTGCAGTTAAGTGAACTCTTTGTTGAATACTGATACTGGGTAGATAGTCGACAGTTAGCTCATCTTGCTTGATTAGAATATTCCTTTTTGTGTTCTCTTGTTAGCATGTACCGTCAGTGCATCCAGCTGTAAATTGGCCTGCTTGCCTTGAGCTTATTTTACTAATCATTGCGGTAATTGTTGGTCCAGTAGCATCAGATTGCCTTGGTTATTGCTTACGTCTGCATTGTGTCGATTTTCTCCTTCAGTTACATGGTTGCTCGAATTGTAAATGCACTTGCAGGCTGTCCGTATTTTCTTTCATCAACAGTCAATGCAGTCCTTTGCTTAATCGGTCTCATTTGATCATTTCGGTCAGCACAGTCACTGTCGGACAACCGACCGGATAACTTTCTTACCCTGTAAAATCTTCCTACAGAAACTGCACCGAACCTACTTCAATTTAGTAAGGTTTCTCTTGCTTGACTAACTTTTTTTAGTTTCCTCAATCTTTAGTCATTTTTAGTTGAGTTGCAGCTGTCTGCTTCTCTGGCTAGTGGATGGCGTGTAAGCATATTTATTAATCTGTTATTTCTAGCATCCATGTACGCTCTCAAATTATCATTGTGGGCAATATATTAATCCTACAATAGTGCGTTAACATAGCCAACTTTTGATGACTGTCCTATTAATAATCACTCGATTGAAATAAATTTGCATGTTTGATGATTGAGATCGAAATTGTTGTACCTGAAGCTGATTTGCATCGACATTACAGTTTGCTATTATTCGCCGGATCTTGTTTTTCAATATGTGCTATGTTGATGATGTATCTGTACTGAACCAAATGATTGGGATTGGCAACAAGGAATTCTCCTCTATCTCGTGTAAGATTCTCCATGGCTTTTGGTTTTGCGTCTTCGACAATATGATATCGGTATTTACACTAACTTCTCAAACCATACATATTCTTGCAGCTTGACTTCCATTGATACACGGCATCTTCCTCATATTTCATAACATCCTGAATCATGCAGGGCTGCAGATTGCTACTTTGGACCTGTTAATTTGAATTTTTATGAGTTACCTTCTAGCATCACATTTGTTGGGAAAGGCTTGCCATGGTCTAGTGTATCTGAATGATGTAATTCGGAACAGTTCACAATTTATTATATACCGTGGAAATCAGAACATTGATGCTGTATAAGCAATATTATGATGGTTACTAGCTCTTAACAATGGTTTTCGAATGATGCATGTGGGATCAAAGAATAAAACCTATTAATCTGGTCCCTTTCTTTCAAGAAGGAAAACAAAAGTGTGGCGATTGGTCTTGGTCATTCGAACAACTAGCTCTCTTGAACAATTACATTGAATGCAAAAGCGGGCATTGGCTGATGATTCTGAATATTTCAGAGTGTGAAGTTTCATTCTCCTCCATATTTTTTTTTTGAAAATTCAGATGATAACATCTCTTTAAGGTAATCTTCTGCTACTCGTATTTGTTTCCTTAATTTTGATCTGCATCGATTTTCATAAATATTGATCCTTGCTTTTGTTCTATAATAGGTTGTCCCAATGGGTTGGTTACTAATATTTTATATTTATAGTTAGGGAGAGGTAGATTATCTTTTCTTTTCTTTCTATTAGGTGGGAAGGCTGCGATATAGTTGGAATGCAATCAGGAATGTATTTTCTCGCTCCCCCTTAGTGATAAATGCATGTGGCCAGATTCTTCAAAAAAAAAAGCATGTGGCCCAGGTTTTTTCAAGCCTTTGAATTTGGGTGGAATTAATGCACAATATGACAGGATCTACTTAGGTAATGACTCTAGTCATGTTTAGCATGTCTGTAGTTTCTCCTTACCACAAATATCATTGCACGTGTAAAACAATTCATTTTCTTTTCTACAATACAATGTGTTTGTGTTATCAAACTAAAAAAATACTTATGACCTTTTTGATTGGTGCTTTTAGATAACTTGTTCAAATAAATATTTGAGGTTCCAGTTGTAGACTTCCTAGGCTCCTCCATGTTTTTGTTGGTCATTCTTCTACATCTTGTCTCCATGGAGCAATTTCATTGTTCCCACTGCAAACATTCTTATATAAGAAGTGCTGTTGGCTATTCTACAAGATACCCAGGCTGCTATTATCTATATGAAGGGGAGTTCATGCATCCCATTCTGTCAAAAATATGGTAAAATCGGGGAATCCATTCATCCCATTTTGTGTGTCTCTGCTGTTGCAGTCTGGAGAAAGTTCCTACAATTCTCTTGATGATGTGTCATGAGGAAGGCATCTAAGTTTTTGAGGACATGTCGCTCTCTACTGTTAATCTATACTAATCGCAAAGAAGTCAAGATGGAGTATATTAGTGAGCAGGTGTCTATTCAGTTGTGATGGAGCAGGTATCTATTTAGTGGCTTCAGTTCTATATACAAAATCTTTGCTTTTTCCGGCATGTCTAAAGTCTAAGCATTTCATATCCACCATCGTTCAGTACTGGTATTGGCGCTGCAATCTGGTACTCATTCCAATTAACTTCATGGAAGTACTATTGCAATTTTGATGTTTTTGAAGGCTAATGCATATCCACCATCTAATGCCTCAGAGATTATGGTTATTATTGAAGTTCCATGGATACTTTCTGAAGGGTTATACTTTCTCAATATGTAGCCCTTGTGTCTCTCCACCGTTGCTGCTGCTCTCATCACCATAGCAGCCCGACCATCTTTGTCTGCTTTCGACTAGCTCCATATTCTGAGGTAAAAATTGTTTATTTGTTTCTTCTTTAATTAATTGTTGGCTAAATACAGAGAAATGCTCTTATTTGTTATGATGCAATTCCGACTGTACAGACATGGAGAAGAACCTTCAAAGATGAGGTTAGCCTTCAAGTATATAGAACTAAAGCAACACTTAGAGATAGTATTCTTCTTTGGTTAGACTCCATCCCATTGGAGTGATGAGCCCTTCAATGATGTAGTTATTAGTTCTTTTTGTTTCCTGGTTTCTTTTATTTTTCCTGCGGTTGTTTTCTTTTCTTGGCCTAACGCCTTTCTTGCTTTTGTACAATGCTTTTTTTCTTTTGTTTAATTAAGTGCAGTGGGAGCCTCTCCTACTGTATTCACATCAAAAAGAAAATTGTTGGCTAATTTTTAATCCTTTCATTTCCGTTAGCTTTTGATTTTTTACTTCTCTCGGCAAGGAAGAAAAATTAGGGAGGGCGGTTGACTGCCAGATTTGGGTTGGAGTTCAGCCTCCCTATCTCCTGGATGCTTTAAGTGCCTGCTAGATTGGTGAAAAAAGTGACCAATCCCAGGTCTTTCTTCTCCTTTACCTAAAAGACAAGACGGTAGTGCATTTTTGTTCTATGTTCTCAAATTTAACCAAACCAATTTGTGAATGTCTTGATGTTAGATCAGTCATGCTGTACTTGTTTGTCCATGTTATGCTTTGTTTGCCATGCCCAGTTGACCCAGTAGGCATTAGAGAAAATATTGCATGGGTTAAGCTATCTGCAAAACATCATCCTGCGGTGGGGCCCGTGACGCCCACAGCCACAGCCCCACCCGCGGCAGCAACTCCACGCCGCACCTGCACCCACAGCCGGGATGGCGATTACCTGCACATCCAGCGGATCTCCAGCGAGCTCGCCCGGGCCGACGACCTGTGCAGCAGCGGCGGCACCTGCGCCCGGCGAAGGGCCGAGCTGCGCGGCGGCAGCAGGCCGCGCGCTCAGGGCCCCCGGCTCGGGCGCACGCGTCGGCAGCAGCCTGGCGTGGTGCGACGCTCCCGCAGCCGAGGCAGGCTGCGGCGGTGCCGTGACGGCACGCGGCGCGCCCGTGACCGGATCTGGCGCGCTCGGCTCGCCCAGATCCGGCGTGGTGGCGGCAGTCAGAGCGACGGCGGCGGCATAGGAGTGTGGGAGGGAGGGAAAGGAGGAGGGGGAGAGAGGGAAGGATGCCAGCGGCCGGCGGGGGGGCCTAGGAGAAGGGGAGGAAGAGAGGGAGAGAAGAGGATGGATGTGATACCATGTTAGATTGGGAATAAGTTTCTGTACATCTCCAAACCATAGAAGGATAGGTTAAATAGCTCCTATACATGGGCCTCTAGATGGGCCAAATATCCCTGGGCCTCTATACTCTAACAATAAACGATTCTGCTAACAACTCAAATCAATCCTAACTTTTCCCTACTGTCCATATTGTTTGTCATTCCATATAGTAGCTTACTACAACATCTTAGACCTGCAAGAATGATATGCTTAGTTTTCTGTCACACTATGAACTTGTGCTCAGTGGGTTTTCCTCCTGGGAATTTAAGGGACTTTAAATGTCCTCAAGGAAATTTAAGGGACTGAAGAGAATTAAGATTTTCCTCCTGTGTATTGTTTGTTTTGCCTATCTGTTACTTGTTGCAGATGTACATTTATATCATTTTGTGCACATATGGGCTATGACCATCTTTCTTTGTTATATCATCACTGCACTTTTGCTATTTATTGTCTTGCAGCTATACCTATGTCCATTTCTGAAACCTATAATCAATATAGTTGTAGTTTTCTGAAATACTTCCAAAAGTTGTAGTTTTCTGAAACCATGACACAAATAGTTGTAGCCTTGTGCCATTCACTCTAAAAGTATAGTAGATAATATCTTGACATGGTGGGTACACCTTTTTTCTCTCAGCTATACCTATGTTTTTAACATTTGTATATATATCGTTAGTACGGCAAAGTGTTGGTATTTCTGGTTTTTATATGTTTACCTCATCATGAATTGAGATTGAATGCTTTATTCTTTTATTTGTAGATGATGCTTCTGCATTTTTTTGCTTTAGTGCTTGGTCTTATGTTCACCATAATGCTTTTTTTTCAGAATTACTGTAGGCTAGTGTCAAACAACATGAATTTGTCCCTCATTGTTAAAATCATTGATAAAACTGTTTTCAGATATTGACACTCATGTTGCTAATTGTTCAGGAATTATTTGGAGTAATTGTGCATGGCTACTCTGGTGCCTCCCTATCCATCTACTACTCTGAGGCCTCACCGTTCATCTGCATGTCACCTGGCAACTTCTCTTACAATTTGTTACACCTGGCAATCTCCTTGTTTCCTATCCCAATATATATCCCCTTGACATAATTACAGACCTCTACCTATTTGTAATATACTATGCACTTGCTACTCTAACTGGAAGATTTTGTCACAATAAAAACATGGGCTGATTACAGAAGCAATTATGTGGTCATGTTCAATGATCAACAGCAAGTACAACAAATATTCTTCAGGTGAATAAAATAATTACAAACTTTTACAATTCTTTCCTTCATATGTGTCTGGCTCCATTTAGTGCATGACAGCAAGTATAGGTCATGATTTTGTGCTTATCAGTCTATGATATTTAGGATGTATCTACGGCAAAGACTTTATTATTTCAGGTAAGGCTTTCAATGATTTTCAGTTCCATATTTTGCATATTCAGAAGTGCAAAAACTCTATCTCAAGTGTACTGGCAGCTTCATGCCTTGTGCGCATGCGGCAGGTGGTGTGGTGGCGGACTAACACTATCTCATATAGTTGAAGCATATTGTTCTGTGGAAGAATCACGATTGAGTCACTATAGGAAAAATTCATTCCAAAGCAGAGTTATCGTTTAAAGAAATATGTGATGCAGTTTCACGAGGAGCCACAGAAGGCTCCATGGCTGGTCTGAGAGTTATCCTACCTTCCTCATTTGTAGAAGCTCTACATTAGTGGTACCAAAATTGTTTGGATTGTTTAGCATCTTGTGCAAAATATGGCTGCCCCGATTTGTTTATGACATTTACATCAAATCCATTATGGTTGGAAGTGGCAGAGGCTTTGTCACTAATTCCAGGACAGCATCCATAAGATAGGGCAGAGCTTGTTGATCGTGTATTTCATATGAAGCTGTAAATGTACATGGATGGCACGAAAAGGGGGAACTTTTTGGTCCAGTTATTGCAGGTAATTTTATAGCCTTTTTTATCTCTCTTGATGAATATATATGTACTATAGTATTCAAAAGTTGATTTTACTCAATAGCTTGGTTCTATCAGTTTGTATAGTCCACACAATCTCATGTTCTTCTTTTACGAATACTCCATGCAAAACTTTGCTGTAATACATTTTCTTGATCCAAGATTAGATTTCATTGTTAGAGATATATATCTTCTTCAACTTCAAGATATATGCACTTCATTTATGATACACCCACTTTCTGCTCCAAGCTGATATTGTTGATAAATCCCAATGTGGAAAAATGTAGTCCATTATTCTTCTGTTATCAAGTTAAGACTGCATCTTTATAAAATGAGCAATAGCAATAAATTATGTAAATATTTCCTTTTCATTATACCTTGTATCACCTGACCATACTAAGTTTTAGCTTACGTGGAAGCCAATAAGCACTAAACCTGATTGGCAATGTCTGCCTTCTTCTGTCTTATAGCTATAACCCACCTTTTATCTACAAATTATATATTTTCCTCTCTCCATTGTCAAAAGTTACTTAAGTCGGTAGTCAGCTTAATAATTTTTTTTCTGTTCTTCTAGATTTTCTATCGAATCCCTTTGGAAGTCTATGTTCCATTTCAGTACCATTCTGTAAAAAATAAACTCATTTATTTTGAAATTGTAAAGTATTTTATCTAATATGTGCTCACTTATAGTGCAAAAAAATTGGCAAATAAAATATAGCTTGCATGGTCATGCTAGTCCCTGTTTCCCTTTATACAATAAACTGTTTCTCCCTAAAATCAGTTTAAATTCAGCTTTGCATGCTTTCCACTGTGTACTATAGATTATTTAGAATTTTTTTATACTTACTAGCATTTATGCAGCTGTAGACACAATTGAGTTTTAGAAGCGTGGTCTTCACATGCTCATATCATACTGTGGTTAGATAGAAATAGACCATTAATGGCAGAAGAAGTTGATGCACTCATATGGGCACAACTGCCTGATCCCTATATTGATCCAATAGGCTATCATGTTGTTTCTGAATTTATGTTTCATGGCCCCTGTTGGTATGCAATTCCATCTTGCTCCTGCATGATAGATTGTGAGTGCTCAAAATCCTATCCAAAATAATATTGTGACAGGACATTTGTATTGCAAAATGGCCGTATTCAATATGGCCCAAAGATGAGATAAGTACTGGGAAATGTGGCTCAAAGACCGGTTTGTTGTCTCAAACAATGCTGACTTATTGGTTAAGTATCAAGCACATATAAATGTTGTTGAGAGGGCCAACAGAGATGGCATGGATAATAGTTGCTCATTTTACAAAGGGACCAGATAGTGTAAGAATAGGCCTTCAATCTTTGTCTTAACCAAGCAGTCAATGAGATTCATAATTACCTTGCATGCAGATGCATTGTGCCTAACGAAGCATGATGGTGCTTACTCGAGTTTGACATCCATTACACTGATCCTTCTGGCGGACGTCTTACTTTCCATGTGCCTTTTGGGCATATACTGAAGATGACTTGTATGAGGTATTGCAGTCCAAACAATCACGTCACAAAGTTAAACTGAGTTCCTAGAGAAATACCTTCATATGTTGCTGCATGTTGTTAAAGGAGCAAAATCATATTCAGATATTAGAAGTTAGAACTATGCACTTATTTCCAAGCTTTCGAAGCTTTCCAACATTTCAAACTGGTTTCCAAGCTTGTCTACTTGGTGATGATTGTGAATGCTCATATGCACTTATTGATGCATCTCACAGGGCATATGTTGCTTTCTCATGAGTAACATCACCAGAGGGTCTTCGGATTTTAATTGAGAATAACTCATCTGAACATGCAAATAGCACCCATAACGTTTTCTATACTGAAATATTTGCTTAGATGACCTGATGGTAAGTTGTTCTGCCCTACACAGTAGTTTACAGAACCTTACTATGTTATGAGCTGTTTTGAGGTGAACAAACGGTGTATTTTTTGTTTATCCTTTTTCCGTTATTACAATGTCAGTCTATATGCTTTGTTTTAATTCTGCAAGGCATCTCACATATGTTTTGATCAAAATATATAGGATTGGAGGGTAACTTTCATGTAATCTCTAGCGATTTTGGTTGCACTGTTTCTCCTTCTGTCTTATTGATCTGTTTTTATTTGTAATCTAAGTTTCTTTTCCTGTTGGATACTGTTCTTTCCATGTTGTTCTATGCAGCCACGACAATTGCCCCGGAATTACAATAACTATCCTAACATGGATGTTTTTGAAAGACCATCTGAATATGGTTATTATTGAAGTTCACTGGATATTTCTGCCATATTTTTCTCTAACTACATGCATCGTTTAATATTAATAACATTCAAAGTAAGTTGGTGTTTTTGGAGGGAAAAGCTGTATATTACTGATATTGAAGCGGTATATCACTTGTGATTGAGAAGGTGTCTATTCAGTTGTCTCATTTGTTATATTCAGCAATCAGGATGTGCCCGTGGGATATTATTGAAGTACTGATATTGGCACCAGCTATCTTGTACTCACGCTATTAAACTTCATGCAATTACTATCCCAATACGGATTTTTTTTCTTCCATATTGCGTCTATTACTACATATGCCATGGAATACGGATACTATTGCAATGCAATGGGTGTATTTTGAAGGAAGAACTGCATATTACTGATAATGGAATGATATATCCCCTACTTAATATGTAAGTCCTCCTATTCATTTTTATGCATGTAACTGCTTGTAATTGACTAGAAAACATAGCTCTTTGTATGTTCTCTTTCCCCTCAACAAAACATCACCCGTGAATTTAAAAAATATATTTCTTCTGTTATTTCTTAGAAGATCAAACCCGTTGCCTATGTATTATGCATATTCTGAAAACTATATTTGATCCATTATTGCTCTCACCAATGGAAAGCATTTACTGATGTTGCAGCTTACTCACAGGTTATATATACTTCATAATGAGTTGTACCAGGACACTATATTGGCAAATTATGTCTAGTTGTGACTGGTGCTAATTTCTAACTGTTTGTAGTAATGATTGAAGCATATAATTTTTTGTTTCGCCAGTCCATTATTTGTTTCAATTATGTTGGCGAGGTAGCTACATTTTTTTTAATTATTTTGGCGAATTTATACTGAAAAAATCAGGGGGGGGGGGGGGTCTTCTTAATCAGAGTTCTATTGTTGCAGCTCTCCTGTGGATTCTGGAAAAATATAGAGTTTTGTTGTTAACCTTCCACTGAAAGATGGCTACCTCTCAATTTAAATTATTCGGTTCAAAATGTTTAAGTGAAGTAATTTTTTTCAGTGTTTCGTTTAGCGTTATGATCTCATTGAAAGTTCATGTCATGCTTGAGAGCACTAGTATTACTTTTGTAGGTTTTAAAAAGGTATTTTCTTTGAGCATTAACTAATATATGTGGTGATAAGGATTTTGAGGTAGCATGCTGCATAATCCTTTCGTCCCTGTTGATGCTATGTAATTTTGTTGAGGTGGTCATACTACTGGTTTCTACTTCTTTTGTGAATTGTGATTATTTTGTTCTGGCAATGTCATATTTATCCTGGTAAAGACTTCGCAGGTACAAACTTTGCCCTGTTATAGGACTTAGACGAGCATTATTAAGGAATAAACTCTAATTTTCTCCATACAAACTTTTGATAATATCTTGAAATATGCATATTATGTTGAGAGAAGTGGATCATTCAAAGAACCGAGAGATAAAACGTTATTGATATCGGAACGGTATATTCTCAAAACTGTCACTTCAAATTTTATTTTTGATTGCAAGTTTTTTGTGTAGCGTTAAATTGTTGTACCAACAAAGTAGAAGCAGGGATATAAAACATATTTATTGGTGTTCGTCTTATGGTAAAGACAAGTCCTAGATTTTATTTGAAGGAAACTGAATTATTAGAAAAACAATCAATTTCTTATGATAACAATGGCCTATGAGCATAAGATTCTAAAAGTATTTTTTTCCCCTGCAGAAAGATGATGTTGCTAATTACTACAAAGAGACCTGAGTCTAGTTTATTTTGCTATATAAACTACTTTCTAGCATCTCTTTTGTTGATTGTTTTCTCTATCTAAATGATGTAAATCTGAATAATTCATAATTTGTTTTCTACCATGGAAATTAGAATTTTAGTCCTGCATTGTTATGATGGTTGCTGCTAGCTCTTAACTAGGCTTCAAATGATTCAAGTGGGATCAAAGAAATAACATCTCTTGATTTGGGGTCCCTTTCTTTCAAGAGAAAAGAGTAAAGTGCATGGCCAGTCTTTAAACTTGTCGAGTTGTGTCACCAAGGTCCTTGTACTCTCAAATTGCAGTTTTGGCTCCCTAAACTGAGGTTCGGATGTCATTTAGGTCCATATACTCTCAAATATAAATCTAGGTCCCAAAACTTGGCTTTAGGTGTCATCTTGGTCCAACGCTCTCAAAATATAGTATTATCCCAACTAACTGAATTGGATGAGCGAATGTGAATCAGACCACCTAATGTATGCTATAATTTGACAAAATTGAGGAGTGAGTGTGTAATTTTTATTATTCAAAAAAAATTGTATTATTTTCTAATTTTATTGTTTATGAATAGAGTTTGTAATTTTTTAAATTTTGATACAACAATGCTTTACAAAATCTGTTGTTTCATTTTTTTTGTTCCTGCTCACTTGAAGGAACTAGAATATCAATACATTCGTAAATACACATATTTGAGTCAAAAAAATCATGTTTATTTAACTATAATTAATTTCTATGAAAGCTAAAATTTAATCAATTTAACTGGGATAATAATGATGTATTTGGAGAGTATAAGGAGCTAAATGGCATCCAAGGCTAAGTTTAGGGAGACTAAGTTGAGAGTATAAGGACCTAAATGGCATCCAAGGCTAAGTTTAGGGAGTCAAATATGCACTTTAAGAGTATGAGAACCTAAGTGACACAACTAAACAAGGACCGGTCATGTACTTTACTCAAGAGAAAAAAACTGAAGTGCGGTTATTGCATGGTCTTGATCTTTCGGACAACTACATTGAATTTGTGGAAGTGGACATTGTCAGATGATTCAATATGGTTCGTTCATTGTGGATTTTTGAATGTGAAGTTTCTTTCTCCTACATTTTTGGAAAATTCAGATGATAACATCTCGCTAAAGTATGCATCATCATCATCATCATCATCATCATCGTCGTCGTCGTCGTTGTTGTCGTCGTCGTTGTTGTTGTTGTTGCTGCTGCTGCTGTTGTTGTTGTTGTTATCTGCCTCGATTCTGTCCGGAGTCACTTTATGCTCAGGTTCTTCATACGAAATATTTCCCGGATGGCAATTTGTTGGGTGATTTCTTATTCTTGGCGGAGCATATTGTCACAGGATTAAAGCTCTGAAAGTATGTTGGCAATGGTGAACAGATTAATATATGGCTTGGCCCGTTGGTACCAAACAGCTTTGTGAGAAAACCGATTACACCAAGAGGTCAAGCAATCAATACAATCAATCGTGCACCAAAGGCCGGCCTCTCGGGCGCTCAACGTCGTCAACAAAATCCTGATCGTTCTTCTGTATTTTGATCGTGCGGCCATGTTTTCGATGCGTACCTGCGGATGCCTGGCTTTCGTCGAAACTTTGTCGCGTGGCTGTTGTTGAACCTTCCGTGCACGTTTGCGTGGCTTGGCCTGGCGGTTTTTCCTGTTGTTTCGTAGCTCTAGGCGGTGGATCCTCTGCTCACATGCGTTGGATGCATGTCTGAGTGCGGTGCATTCTTGCCTCTGATGCTTCTATGTGCTACGCAAGTGCATGCTTCCAAGCTGCACCCATGCCTTGCCCATCTCCTTGCATGCTTTTTGCCCATGCCTTGCCCATCTTCTGCATGCAGTGCTCATCGTGATCTGTTGGCTGCATGGCACGTCGTCTTGGCTGCCTTACGTGTTCGTGTCTTTGTGGCGCTGAGCATTTGGTTTCTTCTGCATCGCTTCTCCTATAAATACGATGCTAGCCCCTCTGCTTGCCCTGCCATTTTGTGCTCGACCTGTGGTTTCTGTTCTTCTTCTTTAGCTAGCCTCTCACTGTTATGCCATGGCTGTTTGTTTTACGTACTTATGCGGTGCGAGTTTTGATGCCCATTTATTCTGTTTTTTAATTCTGTTTTGGTTCCTGTTCTGAATTGTGCTATTATTTCTTGATGTGCAGTTGCTTGCGGTTGTGCGATGTTAATCCATCCAGCCGTAATAGGATTGTGCCCGTACGTGGGATTACTGCGATGGTCGTGATGCTGAGACATGGTGCTGACCTGGAGCATGGCGGTGGCAATGGCGGGACGGAGGCCGCAGGACCACCCCACGACGTGGTGGTCGACATCGCCTGGCGCGTGGTGGCGACCTCCCCGCGGCCGATGGACGATATCGCCAGTGCGCAGGCGAGCTGCCGGGTGATGCATGCAGCGTGTCGGGAGGGCGCCGTCGGCTAGCGTGTGGCGCTAGAGAGGGAGGTCGGGATGAAGCAGTTAGAGCGCGACCGGTACTGCGCCGTCGTGAAGCACCTCGCCGCCGCACGGAGGCGTGCTTCCTTGCCGGGCTCACGCTCGTCTTCGCTGCCGGCATGCGGGACTGGCTGCCGGCGCACAATGCTTCGCCCGGACCACCAACGCCGGGCACAGGGCAGCGGCGTACGTGCTCGGTGTCCTCTGCTACCACGCCGGCCACGAGGACGACACCGCCGAGTACATTAGGCTCGTCGAGTACAAGGATGCGGCGGCGGTAATGCGGCTGGGCGCACGGAGAAGTGGACGAACAGCAACAAGTACGTGCGGTGCCGAACGCAAGCCAAAGGAGGAGGTCCGAGAGGAGACGTGGAACGTGATCTTGGAGCCCACTCCAACGCCTGTGGTGCTGCCGAAGTAGGGTTAGTAAAGGATTTGTGTATAGTGAACATTCTCAAATATAAAAATAATTCAACTCAAAGAAGGCGAAGGCCCTTCCTCTAGCGTTGCTGCGCTGGGACGTGCATGTGCTGGCCTATGTCGTTTTATGGTTTGGTTGGCGCCAATGAAATTTCTCTGTATCACATCATCTTTACTTCTCACGATTCATGTCGTCGCTGCGTGTTGATTCTTTCTACACTTCGTCAAGAGCGGTGATTCTTGTTCATTTCTTGCGTCCTCTTTCTAGCTAATAGGTACTGCCTCGGCCTGTGTGAACTGAGATGGACGGAGCAGGGCCAGGTGGCGACGCCTGCCGTATCATCTCCATGGTGGGCGTTGTTGGCGCTTGGGTGTCGGGGGTTGCGCGCG
>LAPY01003666.1:19329-31428 GCA_000970635.1 Eragrostis tef
TTCCGGGACGTGCCGGCGGTGCTGTTCTACCGCAACCTGCGCAAGCTCAAGTACCTGACCAAGTTCCACGCGTTCCACCCCACGTTCCGCGACCACGCCCGCAAGGGCTCCCTCCCAAACTACGTCGTCATCGAGCAGCACTACCTCGACTCCAAGCTCGACCCCGCCAACGACGACCACCCTTCCCACGACGTCTACCAGGGCCAGATGTTCGTCAAGGAGATCTACGAGACGCTGAGGGCGTCGCCGCAGTGGAACCAGACGCTCATGGTCCTCACATACGACGAGCACGGCGGCTTCTTCGACCACGTGCCCACGCCGGTGCAGGGCGTGCCCAGCCCCGACGGCATCGTCGGGCCGCCGCCGTATAACTTCACCTTCGACCGCTTGGGCGTGCGCGTGCCCGCGATCCTCATCTCGCCATGGATAGAGAAAGGAACAGGTAACGATCCTTTTTTGCGTTTTGGTTCATTTGTACGTAATTTCACGCTCGCTTGTCTCTTCAGCAGTGATTGAATGTTGATGTTGTTTCAGTTGTCCATGGGCCGAACGGACCAACCCCGACATCGCACTACGAGCATTCGTCCATCCCTGCAACGGTGAAAAAACTGTTCAATCTGCCACAAGATTTCTTGACTAAAAGAGACGCGTGGGCAGGAACCTTTGAAAGCGTCGTGCAAACAAGAACTGAGCCCAGAACAGACTGCCCAGGTTGGATGCCCGTTCTGTCAGTAGTGCTACGACGTTGTTTCCTTTGTTGCATTTTAATTAATCTCCATGTACAATATATATACGCAGAGCAACTTCCGATGCCGACAAGGATCAGGCAAACGGAGGCGAATGAGGAGGCCAAGCTGAGTGAGTTCCAGCAGGAGATCATCCAGCTCGCGTCGGTGCTCAACGGTGACCACCTCCTCACCAGCCTGCAGGACAGGATCAGGGACAAGATGAACGTCAGGGAAGGCATCTCGTACATGAAGAGCTCTGTAAAGCGCTTCTTCGAGGCCGGCATGTCGGCCAAGCGGATGGGCGTTGACGACGAGCAGATTGTCAAGATGAGGCCCTCCCTCACCACCAGGATCGAACGCCCATAGAGGCAGATCGAGCAACCATAAAAATTTGATATTCAAAGATACATACATACTCCTACAACGGAAGAGCCAGCTCGGCCAGGGGGCTGTGCTAGTGCTAGATCCTGTACAAACCAAACCGTTACTAGTTTATTATACAGATTCTTGTGGTTCTTGGGCGCATCGCGATGTTAATAGTATATTTTGACGAGAACTGAAAAACAACAGGTCAGGGCCCGTCTGCATACCTTTCATCACGGTGCAGCAGAGCACTACCCCCTGCACCCCGCAAACCACACTTCGGCCTGCTATGCATCCTCTAGCAAGCAAAACATATATAGTACTACACTATCTCCTCCTCTCAAACAAGCTGGGAGCAAAGCAGCAACAATGTCATCGCTTAGACGACGACTATCAGTCCTCCTCGTCGTGGTTCTGTCCATCTTGTGCACAGCGTTGGCATCTGCCGTGCGCAGCTCGACGCTGCACCTGGCACGCTCTCGTTCTTCTGTATCGCTAGACGCCGGGGCACCGATCTCCAAATGGGCGGCAACCCTGTCCGCCCAGTCACTCGGGCGCAGACAGACACTGGTCGTGGCCATCGACCCCAGCAACGACGCCGCGTGGGTACCGTGCACCGGCTGCACGGGCTGCTCATCGGCCGCGCCGTCCTTCTCCCCGACGCAGTCGTCCACGGTCCCTCGTGTCCTGGAGGCCCGGGCGCGTCGTTCGCGTTCAACCTCACGTACGCGGGGTCCACGTTCCAGGCGCTGCTCGGCCAGGACTCCCTCGCGCTCGAGAACTTACACTTTCGGCTGCCTCCACGTCATCACTGGCAGCGGAAGCTATGTGCCGCCGCAGGGGCTCTCCTTCCTGTCACAGACGAAAGACGTGTACGGCTCCGTCTTCTCCTGCTGCCTCCCCAACTACAAGACCTCCAACTTCTCGGGCACGCTCAGGCTCGGCCCGGTCGGGCAGCCCAAGCGGATCAAGACGACGCCGTTGCTTTACGACCCACACCGCCCTTCCCTCTACTACGTCAACATGGTCGGCATCCGCGTTCGACCCGGCGAGCGGCGGCGGAGGCACCATCATCGACGCCGGTCTACGCCGCCGTGCGCGACGCTCGGCGGCTTCGACACCTGCTACAACGTGACACAGGTCTCGGTGCCCACCGTCACGCTCGCGTTCGCCGGGGCGGTCGCCGTGACGCTGCCCGAGGAGAACGTCATGATCCACAGCTCCTCAGGCGGCGTCGCGTGCCTCGCCATGGCGGCGGCGCCGGCGGACGGCGTCAACGTGCTGGCCAGCATGCAGCAGCAGAACCACCGGGTGCTGTTCGACGTCGCCAACGGACGCGTCGGGTTCTCGCGCGAGCTCTGCTCGGTGGCGTGATTCAACGGACCACATGTCGTCGTCGTGTGCCCTAGCTACAAGTGTTGATTTGTTGTGTGCTGTCGCCGAATGTTTTCTACTGTTGCAGAGAGCGTGTTTCCTTCTTCTTAATGTAACGTTCATTGATCGCGATGAAGCATAATATAGATGAACTCATGAACTAAATATTGTAAACTACAAATGGTTGTGAAATTCTTAACCACAAAGCCCGTCTAGCTCAGTCGGTAGAGCGCAAGGCTCTTAACCTTGTGGTCGTGGGTTCGAGCCCCACGGTGGGCGGTTTATGATTTTATTTCATTTCTTTTTTGGGTGCATTCTCCTGTCCTGCATGATTTTTTTCTTTCAGAATCCCTTCCAATGTTCCCTTAGCAATGATAAATGTTTCTGTGCGCATTCTTTTCCATCTATACATGTTTTGTTCTTGCGTCGAATCTTGCAACCATCTGCTTTCCGCGTTGGATCGATCTAGGAATTTGTGAGCAACTTCTTTAGACAATTTTTCTGAGCTATAGAGCACTAGGGTAAAAGTATGAGGATGATATTGTTAAGAATTTCTCAATTAGAGGAATTAAATGGGCTCATACCAAATATACCTCTGAAGGGTTGTACCTATATTAGAAGCATTGCACACCTATCATGACTAATGAGAAGATGACTCTCCCCCTACATATGTGTTATGTGTTCTTGTTCTTGAGATTTGAGAAAGAGAACGGGTTCTTCTACAATCTCCTCACGTCTCTTTCTTGGGATCGGGTATGGGAAACGGATCCGGCGATCCGTGATGAAGATCATTCTTAACACGTTATCACCTTTGCTCTCCAATCCGGTATGTCGTTTCTTGGTTTTTCTTAGATCGATCCTAATCGATTTTTTTTGTCTTCGATCTGAAACCGAGGAACGCCTTGGCGGCTCCTTAGTCGAGCTTCGCCCACCGCGAGCGTATTCGCAGTCTAGCACACGGTCAGCCATGGAGCGCATGAATCAGGCCAATGCTCCTCCTTCGATCAACCGGGAAGGCGCCGTACAAGCATGATGCTACGCATGTGTATGTGAAGGCGAGGACACAGGAGGAGACGTGAAGGTTCATGGCATTCCGTCGCCTTCCTCGCTGCAACTTCACGCAGGCAGGTCTTCGACCGTGCCTATTGCCCTACGCGGCAAGCACATGATCCACGACGTGCTGTCCAGGTTCTCTTGTTTCTCATTGATATTGTTCTACTAAATTAAATCCTGCAGATTAGTTCTAGTAGATCAATTGGTTGACCAGTAAATTACGGGCCTGCGTTGTTTTCTTTCATGCATGTCGTGCGTGTGTTGTACTGCATAAAGGAAAATTCCTTTGAGGAGATAGACGATTCATATTTTAAAGACATTTGATCCGGTAGATTAAATATTTCCTTCTTTTTGTGCTGGCTATTAATGCTACGTTGACGACCTGGTGTCGTGATATACTTGCATGATGATACTTGAAGCCTGCAGTTCTTTTTCTCTAATTAGGCCGCTACGAATGCTAGGTGTGTTTATTTTCCGCTCTTGCGTGTACGCATCCCTGCCGCGGCAAACGGCTCTTTGATGCTAGCAAGTGCTGGTCTCGCTCGCATCACCTGCAGCGCCAGAAGCCGTCTTGGGAGTATTTATTAAGAAAAAAATATATAAAAGACAACTAACACTTCAATGTTGCTTCTAGGCTACTTCTTAGCTATCTCTTAGAATTGTTTAAGAATTGATGTGATAGAGCTAGGTCTTGCTAACTCTTCTTACTGTCGTATCTCCTCTCTTTTTCTAATAAACAATTCTAAGAGATAACTAAAAGGTAGTCTAGAAGTAACCACTGAGGAACTAGCTGTCTCTTATATATTTCTTTTTCTTATAAACAATTTTAAAAGTTAGCTAAGAGGCGACCATTGGCCATGCTCTCACCGCCGCATCTTCATGGGTCCCTGTCTGCAGTACTAGTAGAGCCAGTCGCCAGCGCCAATTAATGAACCGCAGCTACGGCGTCCGTAGGCGTATTGCATATGATTAAGAATTTTTTAATTAGAGGAATTAAATGGGCTCATACCAAATATATTTCTGAAGGGTTGTACCTATAAAAGAAGTATTGTACACATACCATGACTAATGAGAAGATGACTCTCCCCTACATACTTGTATTATGTGTTTTTGTTCTTGAGATCTGGGAAAGGGAACGGGTTCTTCTACAATCTCCTCATGTCTCTTTCTTGGGATCGGGTATGGAAAACGGATTCGGCGATCCGTGATGAAGATCATTCTTAACACGTTATCAGCAACTTTGCTCTCCAATCCGGTATGTCGTTTCTTGGTTTTTCTTAGATCGATCCTAATCGATTTTTTTTGTCTTCGATCTGAAACCGAGGAACGCCTTGGCGGCTCCTTAGTCGAGCTTCGCCCACCGCGAGCGTATTTGCAGTCTAGCACACGGTCAGCCATGGAGCGCATGGATCAGGCCGATGCTCCTCCTTCGATCAACCGGGAAGGCGCCGTACAAGCGTGATGCTACGCATGTGTATGTGAAGGCGAGGACACAGGAGGAGACGGGAAGGTTCATGGCATTCTGTCGCCTTCCTCACTGCAACTTCACGCAGGCAGGTCTTCGACCGTGCCTATTGCCCTACGCGGCAAGCACATGATCCACGACGTGCTGTCCAGGTTCTCTTGTTTCTCATTGATATTGTTCTACTAAATTAAATCCTGCAGATTAGTTCTAGTAGATCAATTGGTTGACCAGTAAATTACGGGCCTGCGTTGTTTTCTTTCATGCATGTCGTGCGTGTGTTGTACTGCATAAAGGAAAATTCCTTTGAGGAGATAGACGATTCCTATTTTAAAGGCATTTGATCCGGTAGATTAAATATTTCCTTCTTTTTGTGCTGGCTATTAATGCTACGTTGACGACCTGGTGTCGTGATATACTTGCATGATGATACTTGAAGCCTGCAGTTCTTTTTCTCTAATTAGGCCGCTACGAATGCTAGGTGTGTTTATTTTCCGCTCTTGCGTGTACGCATCCCTGCCGCGGCAAACGGCTCTTTGATGCTAGCAAGTGCTGGTTTCGCTCGCATCACCTGCAGCGCCAGAAGCCGTCTTGGGAGAACTTTGCATGCACACGATATGGAAACGTCTAGTATGACATTGGCCATCAGTAATTTCCATATTCAGTATTCCTTAATCCAGCAGATTATTACCTAAGATATTGCAAGCAAATCAATCGCCTTTAAGAGTTGCCTTTTGTGCACCGTGTTTTTTCCATGCTTGTTGCATGCCATGCAGCCAAAAGAGAAATCAGCATGTCATTCGATTGTTCCTTTTATTTGCTTTGGCTACTAATTAATGCCTGATAGTATCACACTGGCAACGTAGCAGCATGTTAAGCGTGTTATTTAGCTTGCATGAGCGTGCGACATAACCCGTGGCAATTAGGCCAGCCGTCGTGTTGCCGCTATAATTTCTACTACAGCACAAGCCGGCACGCCACATGCTCGTCCTTCACGCCCGCATACAGCCTTCGCCGTACGTGCATCGCGCGACGCCTGAAGTTTCGTCACCGCGCGTCGCTGCAAGCTTGAAGCGGCGCCACCATGCTCGCCGCACAGTGCCGAGCACTTTGCGTGCCTCCGCAACAGATATCATGAGCGCCAGTGCCCCGAAGGCGAAGGGCGTCGAGGTGCCCGGCATGATAGAGCTACAAATTACTACCGCACTACTCCTATGGATGCACCAACGAGAACTGGCCCAACAACCACCGTTCTGATTTGTATCTCAACATTAGTGTTCCTTTACCAAAACCTTGAAGTGTTTGTTGTTTCTACATACAACTTCAGCATTAAAGTTGTGTTTTAACCTCCTAAAGTATATTGATTTAGCTCATGCTGCTTCATAGTTGCGGATATTATGTTTGAGCTGCTATTATTTGCAATGGTTATGGGCTATGGTACTTAAGTGTGCTGAATTCTGTTGTGTGTGGCTATCTAGCTTTCTCATTCCTGTATCTTCGTGGAGGTCGCACATAGGTCTCGAAGCACCTTATTCTATCTCTTACAATGGTTTTTACCCCTGTGTTTATAGCATAATTGCTAAAATTTGATGCCATTTCCACTTAATAATGCTAGAAACAGAATTTCTACTTTATATGCTTCCATAAATTGTGATCATTCAATTTCGCACCCCTTGGCGCCCTCCCATTATGGGTTTGATATTTTTTTTGTTCCTTCCATTTCTTGTGTCTATATATTTATAGGGGTTATATAATCCCGAAGTATTACCTGAAGACCATTATAGATACAAGAAAGCGTAATAATGCTTGGAAAAAATCTGGAAAATTAAAGAATACATATATGGCTATAGATAACACCTGGACATTCTATGCTTCCCTTCATGCTTCAATTTTTTTCCAGAAGTAAAATTGAAATAATGTGCATGAAACCTTTGGCTCATCTGACATTAAATTCATATTTATTATCCTTGCGACAAAATGCACTCAAAACCTTACCTTGGCCATGTGACATATGTCAGTTTGTACCTGAAGTCGACATATTTTATCCTTTGCTGATGGAAAAGCATGACATCTCACTCTCGATTGTGTTTTTCAAACATAGTTCCTAAGATATGAAATACCCTCTAGTAGTAACATGAAGTTGCTATAATCTTACTGATGTACTCTAAGATAATTTGTATTGTTTGTGTGCAAAAGCAAAAGTGTTCTTCCTGATGAAGAATCATACTCCTTGTGTCCGTATATGGATTACAATTGCTCCTGAAGTGCATATGAACTCTTAGAATCACAAATGTATATGCCATCGCTGAAAAGATCGCATGCATGATGAGTGGAACTATAGACTATGTTTGAAAATGTAACAGTAAGCCAAAAAATGGTAAAATTTGTCCATGAAGGACATAGTTGGTGGATCGGTAGGGGATATGTAGCTAAACTACTTTGAAAATGGACATTTACGCCAGCAGATCCATATGTCCACACCCCTTACACCAAATCAAGGTTTCGTGCAAACAATTGTTGTTTAAAAAGAAAGATAATAAATTCATATCACTTCTAAGCCAGAAGCTAACTGGATCATATATTTACTTATTTACGGTCCCTTTATTAGCCAATCCTGGCCCTGAAAGCCACATGTATCTTGACGGCAAGGTTGTCTTGAATGACATCAACCTATATGTTGACTGGGAGACCGGGTTCACGAAGAACATATAGAAACCTGTAGTAACCACCTCAATTTTTTTTTGAATCTAAGATGTCATGAGTTGAATTGTCTGGCTTCAGTTCGTCCCAGGAGGATGCTGGTCACTTATGCTCTTGTTGAGCAATTTTGTTTTTCTATATTGCTTTGTTGAGAACTTGGCATGAGATAAATATTTCCCAGATTAAAAAAAGGAATTCTTTTGATCTTACCTATTCAATTCTAAAGTTTCTCTTCATTCTGAAGATGAATTGAAATAGAATTACCAAGACAAGTAACATGTTGCAATAACTATTATGTTAATAACCCAATTTCTGAATGGTATGAGTAATTGGGTCAATCTTGGACAATAATATATAAAAGAGCTGGACTAGGTTTGCATGAGATTGCTTGGCCTAGAAGGCCATTCGAGCAGCACAATTTGCTATCACGTGTATGTGTACGCTGCTCAACACATCATAATGCATAGTGCTATTGTTATTTGTTTTCTAAGACACCTGACCATGAAGGTCTATATAGATGATGATTATATCATCCATCATTTATTTGGCAGCTGGTATGCTTTTGCCCTGAAGAATTTTCGTTGCCATCTCTGACAGGTGTTGTAGCACAACTTGCATAAGGTGTGAAGTATAAAAACATTGATATAATAATGTACTTCGTAATAATAATTGATTTGCAAACACATAAATAGCATTCCACCAGCAAGTGTGGGTCCCAACTTGAAGTTGAGGATAACTCTCTAGTAGAAGAGAATATGAAATTTGTTCCTTTTTAGTGCATCAATCCGAAGTCCAAGCTCGTTGCATATACATGAAAACATCCCTCTTGTTGAAGTGCGTAGGATTTTACAAACATATCACCGCCGGAGGCATACTTAGATGCCACTAGAAGTTGGTTTTTGGGGAAATTTAGTGTGTCTTTCTTTAAATATCTCGGCATTAGGGGGAGAGAAATGCACATTTTATGAAATGCCTTAATATTGATAATTTAAAACGCACAGGCTGAACTTGTAGTTTAGCTTTCACTCCTATATAGTAGAAGTGTGGAGTTTGCCAGAAATAGCTTATTGAGGAGTAAGCAAATTGAGTTTTATTTGAAGTAAATACAATACTACTACTTGAAGTAGACATGGATATACCCGGGATCTAATGTTTTATCCTAATGTGACTTGTTGGCATTGGATTCATATTTGCGGGGACGCCTGTGAATAGAAGATCCTTGGCCTTAGTCAAATTATAAGTTTTAAAGAAAATCTTACTCTAGAATAAAGCTAATCCTGAAGGTATCTCATTAAGAGACTTATCCTAGCAATGCGCACATTCACTAGTGCTAGGAAACACGAAACGACAATGGATCTTTCATATTGGGAAATGCAGAAGATCCTTATTGAATGTTTAAGTGGGAAAAATGTATCGACACTATATTGCCTCTGCAAATTGCTAAATTTCTCTAAGGAGAATCGGATCCGGAACAAAGTCCTAGGCACGAGTGTTCGAAGCACTCATATCGGGTCAAATAAAGTACGCAACTGAGGCTGAACCAAAATCACTAAGTGAAAGTCGCAAACCTGATGTTTGGACACTCTGGGTCATTATGTAGGTGGTGAAAGGTGATGGTTCAAAGGTCACAAAAGAGACCAATCCCCACATGATGAGTAAATAATGTTCCGTTATGCAATACATCTGGCAAATGATTTAAATTAGAACGTGCAGTTCGAAAGATAATGAAAATCCATAAAGGATAATCCCAGAAGGACTTGTATATATATTTATATGTTGTAACATGTAAATCTCATACTAATATTGTCTCCCCGAAGAAGATACAAGTCTCCTGCAGAGAAAATTATTCCTCGATGGAATATTTTTGAAGAAATAAAACATTTGATAAGTCTAAATACACCAGTTGTATAGTCCTAATGGACCTTGACCCGTTAGGACTCGATAGTGAATGAGACGAGGACCATAAACACCCGAAGTGTGCCAAATTGATATACAACCTCTCGAGCGTCAATAGGAATATGCATATCCACTCATGATTTATTTATGCATGCATATTATGCTCTATGGTTTGAATGGCGCTATCCTCGAGCTAAAACCCAGAAGGTATAAGTGGTGTTATTGGCAACTTATATCCCCAATGTGCCAAATTGTTAGACTATGCATATATTTTAATTTTATTATTGTGTAATATATGCCATCGCTGAAAAGATCGCATGCATGATGGGTGGAACTATAGACTATGTTTGAAAATGTAACAATAAGCCAAAAATGGTAAAATTTGTCCATGAAGGACATAGGTGGTGGATTGGTAGGGGATATGTAGCTAAACTACTTTGAAAATGGACATTTATGCCAGCAGATCCATATGTCCACACCCCTTACACCAAATCAAGGTTTCGTGCAAACAATTGTTGTTTAAAAAGCAAGATAATAAATTCATATCACTCCTAAGCCAGAAGCTAACTGAATCGTATATTTATTTATTTACAGTCCCTTTATTAGCCAATCCTGGCCCTGAAAGCCACATGGATCTTGACGGCAAGGTTGTCCTAAATGACATCAACCTATATGTTGACTGGGAGGCTAGGTTCACGAAGAACATATAGAAACCTACAGTAACCACCTCAATTTTTGTATCTAAGATGTCATGAGTTGAATTATCTAGATTCAGTTCGTCCCAGGATGATGCTGGTCACTTATGCTCTTGTTGAGCAATTTTGTTTTTCTATATTGCTTTGTTGAGAACTTGGCATGAGATAAACATTTCCTACATTTTTTAAAAAAAGGAATTCTTTTGATCTTACCTATTCCATTCTAAAGTTTCTCTTCATTCTGAAGATGAATTGAAATAGAATTACCAAGACAAGTAACATGTTGCAATAATTATTATGTTAATAACCCAATTTCTGAGTGGTATGAGTAATTGGGTCAATTTTGAGCAATAATATATAAAAGAGCTGGACTAGGTTTGCATGAGATTGCTTGGCCTAGAAGGCCATTCGAGCAGCACAATTTGCTATCATGTGTATGTGTACGCTACTTAACACATCATAATGCATAGTGCTTGTGTTATTTGTTTTCTAAGACACCTAACCATGAAGGATACAGATGATGCTTATATCATCCATCATTTATTTGGCAAATGGTATGCTTTTGCCCCTGAAGAATTTACGTTGCCATATCTATCAGGTGGTGTTGTAGCACAACTTGCATACGGTGTTAAGTATATAATATTGATATAATGCACTTCGTAACAATAATTCACTTGCAAATACATAAATACCATTCCACTAGCAAGTGTGGGTCCTAACTTGAAGTTGAGGATAACTCTCTTGTAGAAGAGAATATGCAATTCGTTCTTTTTATTGCATCAATCAAGTCCATGCTCACTGCATATAAATAAAAACCTCCCTCTTGATGAAGTGCGTTGGATTTCCCAAATATATCACCGCCGCAACATACATTTGCTACCATAAGAAGTTGGTGGCTGGGGATGTTAAGTATGCTTTTGTTCAAATATCTCGGCATTAGGGGGAGAAATGCTCATGATATATGAATGCCTTGATATTTGCGACTAAAAACGCACAAAGCCAAGCCAAACTTGTAGTTTTGCCTACCCTCTCATACACTAGAAATGCGGAGTTTGCCAAAACTATATTGTTGAGGAGAAATCAGATATGGTTTTACTTGAAGTAAATGTAATGCTACTACCTGAAGTAGACGTGGATATACCCAGGATTAATGATCATATCCACATGACTTATTGGCACTCAATCAGAATTTGTGGGGATGCCTACAAATGAAAGATCTTAATGCCTTAGTCAAAGCATATAGATTTAAATAAATTCTCCTCTTACTCTTGAAGAAAGCTCACTCTGAAGGTACCTCCCGAAGAGGATTATCCTAGCAATTAATTGCGCGCATATCATGATGCTAGGAAACACGGAACGACTATGGATCTTTTGTATTGGGAAATAAAGAAGATCCTTATTGAATGTATAAGTGGGAAAGAAATGTGTCGACACTATACTGCCTCTGCAAATTGCTAAATTTCTCCAAGAAGAATCGGATCCGGAACAAAGTCCTAGGCATGAGTGCTCGAAGCACTCATATCGGGTCAAATAAAGTATGCAACTGAGGCTGAACCAAAATCACAAAGTGAAAGTCGCAAACCTGATGTTTAGACACTCTGGGTCATTATGTAAGTGGTGAAAGGTGATGGTTCAAAGGTCATAAAAGAGACCAATCCCCACATGATGAGTAAATAATGTTCCGTTGTGCAATACATCTGGCAAATGATTTAAATTAGAATATACAGTTCAACAGATAATGAAAATCCATAAAGGATATTCCCAGAAGGACTTGTATATGCATATTATATGTTGTAACATGTAAATCTCATACCAATATTGTCTCCCT
>LAPY01003666.1:32255-47213 GCA_000970635.1 Eragrostis tef
TTAAAAAAAGGAATTCTTTTGATCTTACCTATTCAATTCTAAAGTTTCTCTTCATTCTGAAGATGAATTGAAATAGAATTACCAAGACAAGTAACATGTTGCAATAATTATTATGTTAATAACCCAATTTCTGAGTGGTATGAGTAATTGGGTCAATTTTGAGCAATAATATATAAAAGAGCTGGACTAGGTTTGCATGAGATTGCTTGGCCTAGAAGGCCATTCGAGCAGCACAATTTGCTATCATGTGTATGTGTACGCTACTTAACACATCATAATGCATAGTGCTTGTGTTATTTGTTTTCTAAGACACCTAACCATGAAGGATACAGATGATGCTTATATCATCCATCATTTATTTGGCAAATGGTATGCTTTTGCCCCTGAAGAATTTACGTTGCCATATCTATCAGGTGGTGTTGTAGCACAACTTGCATACGGTGTTAAGTATATAATATTGATATAATGCACTTCGTAACAATAATTCACTTGCAAATACATAAATACCATTCCACTAGCAAGTGTGGGTACTAACTTGAAGTTGAGGATAACTCTCTTGTAGAAGAGAATATGCAATTCGTTCTTTTTATTGCATCAATCAAGTCCATGCTCACTGCATATAAATAAAAACCTCCCTCTTGATGAAGTGCGTTGGATTTCCCAAATATATCACCGCCGCAACATACATTTGCTACCATAAGAAGTTGGTGGCTGGGGATGTTAAGTATGCTTTTGTTCAAATATCTCGGCATTAGGGGGAGAAATGCTCATGATATATGAATGCCTTGATATTTGTGACTAAAAACGCACAAAGCCAAGGCCAACTTGTAGTTTTGCCTACCCTCTCATACACTAGAAGTGCGGAGTTTGCCAGAACTATATTGTTGAGGAGAAATCAGATATGGTTTTACTTGAAGTAAATGTAATGCTACTACCTGAAGTAGACGTGGATATACCCAGGATTAATGATCATATCCACATGACTTATTGGCACTCAATCAGAATTTGTGGGGACGCCTACAAATGAAAGATCTTAATGCCTTAGTCAAAGCATATAGATTTAAAGAAATTCTCCTCTTACTCTTGAAGAAAGCTCACCCTGAAGGTACCTCCGAAGAGGATTATCCTAGCAATTAATTGCGCGCATATCATGATGCTAGGAAACACGGAACGACTATGGATCTTTCGTATTGGGAAATAAAGAAGATCCTTATTGAATGTATAAGTAGGAAAGAAATGTGTCGACACTATACTGCCTCTGCAAATTGCTAAGTTTCTCCAAGAAGAATCGGATCCGGAACAAAGTCCTAGGAATGAGTGCTCGAAGCACTCATATCGGGTCAAATAAAGTATGCAACTGAGGCTGAACCAAAATCACAAAGTGAAAGTCGCAAACCTGATGTTTGGACACTCTGGGTCATTATATAGGTGGTGAAAGGTGATGGTTCAAATGTCATAAAAGAGACCAATCCCCACATGATGAGTAAATAATGTTCCGTTGTGCAATACATCTGGCAAATGATTTAAATTAGAATATGCAGTTCGAAAGATAATGAAAATCCATAAAGGATATTCCCAGAAGGACTTGTATATACATATTATATGTTGTAACATGTAAATCTCATACCAATATTGTCTCCCTGAAGAAGACACATGTCTCCCGCAGAGAAAATTATTCCTCTATGGAATATTCTTGAAGAAATAAAACATTTGATAAGTCTAAATACACCATTTGTATAGTCCTAATGGACATTGACCCGTTAAGACCCGATAGTGAATGAGATGAGGACCATAAACACCGGAAGTGTGCCAAATAGATATACACACCTCGACTATCAGAAGTACGAATGATTTATTTATGCATGCATATTATGCTCTAAGGTTTGAATTGGCGGTATCTTCAAGCTAAAACCCAGAAGGTATAAGTGGTGTTATTGGCAACTATATCCCCAATGTGCCAAATTGTTAGACTATGCATATATTTTAATTTGTTATGGTGTGACCGATAAGATGATCTTTGAAGGGTCACTAATCCATCCCTAAAGGAACTTGACTACTATTATTACACCGTCCAAAAAGGTTACAATGATACGAAAGCTTGAAGCTTCTTGATGAATCACGACTCTAGAAGATGCGTGCAATTGTAACTATATTACCCCTAAGTTCTCTGAATGAGCGATCACTTAACATTGCACATATATGCTCCCAATACTTCTTTTGCTCAGTATTCTAGAAGAACATTGAGATAAATGTCTGGAAGACACTCGTTGTGAGAACATGTATGTTCTCTTGTGATCCTGCTAACAAAGCTTTTTTGTTGATGACATGGATGAAAAGACATCAATATATGTTGTCTGTCAGGGGGAGCTTATGCTATATTGATAAACTATATTTAGTAGACTTCAAAAGTCTCAGAGTACTAGAACTTACTCATACCAAAGGTTGTCCTGAAGACTATCCTGAAATTTTGTGGTCCGATGCCACTAATGTACGTGGGGTTAATTATTGTGTTACCTCAGAATTTGCATATCGTTAATCTATATGTAATTTAAGTTAAAACCCTGAATATAAGCTGCAAATAAACTATTGTTTCCTGGTTCTATGCTCATATGCTTCCAGTAGAAAGTATTTGAAATTATAATGCAAGTTTCAGGGGGAGCACACCCCTGATGGTTGGCTCTTATTTTATAGTCTAGATAATCTAGAATAATATGATCCAGAAGATCATAATTTGTCTTAAAGACTGTTGTACTCTTTTTCTTGGTGAGTTTTTCCTGAAGTTTTCTCAGATAAGCTTTTTATTGAGGCAACAGTATGCAAATGCATCAGCGGCAACTATGTACTCTTTCTCCATATTTTTCCCAATGGGTTTTTAGGAGTTTTAATGAGGCATCAATATGTTACGGTATTCGCCCAAGGGGGTGTTAAGAATTCCTCAATTAGAAGAATTAAATAGGCTCATACCAAATATACCCCTGAAGGGTTGTACCTATAAAAGAAGCATTATATACCTACCATGACTAATGAGAAGATGACTCTCCCCCTACATATGTGTTATGTGTTCTTGTTCTTGAGATTTGGGAAAGGAAACGGGTTCTTCTACAATCTCCTCACGTCTCTTTCTTGGGATCGGGTATGGGAAACGGATCCGGCGATCCGTGACGAAGATCATTCTTAACAGATACCATGGAGGGAATTCTTACACACAAACGGGGCGGCCCTAACGTACAGTAGTCTAGGCCCAAGAGTATTACAGGCCGTATGGAGCAGAGTCTCTAGTTCACAATGGGCCAAAACTGCAGGAAGGCTACAAGGATTCTGGTAGCACCTCAGTGGCTTGTGCAGAGAGGGCAGCGGCCAGTGAGGTGGTAGTGTTTGTATAGTCCTAATGGACATTGACCCGTTAAGACCCGATAGTGAATGAGATGAGGACCATAAACACCGGAAGTGTGCCAAATAGATATACACACCTCGACTATCAGAAGTACGAATGATTTATTTATGCATGCATATTATGCTCTAAGGTTTGAATTGGCGGTATCTTCAAGCTAAAACCCAGAAGGTATAAGTGGTGTTATTGGCAACTATATCCCCAATGTGCCAAATTGTTAGACTATGCATATATTTTAATTTGTTATGGTGTGACCGATAAGATGATCTTTGAAGGGTCACTAATCCATCCCTAAAGGAACTTGACTACTATTATTACACCGTCCAAAAAGGTTACAATGATACGAAAGCTTGAAGCTTCTTGATGAATCACGACTCTAGAAGATGCGTGCAATTGTAACTATATTACCCCTAAGTTCTCTGAATGAGCGATCACTTAACATTGCACATATATGCTCCCAATACTTCTTTTGCTCAGTATTCTAGAAGAACATTGAGATAAATGTCTGGAAGACACTCGTTGTGAGAACTTGTATGTTAACTTGTGATCCTGCTAACAAAGCTTTTCTGTTGATGACATGGATGAAAAGACATCAATATATGTTGTCGTCAGGGGGAGCTTATGCTATATTGATAAACTATATTTAGTAGACTTCAAAAGTCTCAGAGTACTAGAACTTACTCATACCAAAGGTTGTCCTGAAGACTATCCTGAAATTTTGTGGTCCGATGCCACTAATGTACGTGGGGTTAATTATTGTGTTATCTCAGAATTTGCATATCGTTAATCTATATGTAATTTAAGTTAAAACCCTGAATATAAGCTGCAAATAAACTATTGTTTCCTGGTTCTATGCTCATATGCTTCCTGTAGAAAGTATTTAAAATTATAATGCAAGTTTCAGGGGAGCACATCCCTGATGGTTGGCTCTTGTTTTATAGTCTAGATAATCTAGAATAATATGACCCAGAAGATCATAATTTGTCTTGAAGACTGTTGTACTCTTTTTTCTTGGTGAGTTTTTCCTGAAGTTTTCTCACATAAGCTTTTTATTGAGGCAATAGTATGCAAATGCATCAGCGGCAACTATGTACTCTTTCTCCATATTTTTCCCAATGGGTTTTTAGGAGTTTTAATGAGGCATCAATATGTTACGGTATTCGCCCAAGGGGGTGTTAAGAATTCCTCAATTAGAAGAATTAAATAGGCTCATACCAAATATACCCCTGAAGGGTTGTACCTATAAAAGAAGCATTATATACCTACCATGACTAATGAGAAGATGACTCTCCCCCTACATATGTGTTATGTGTTCTTGTTCTTGAGATTTGGGAAAGGAAACGGGTTCTTCTACAATCTCCTCACGTCTCTTTCTTGGGATCGGGTATGGGAAACGGATCCGGCGATCCGTGACGAAGATCATTCTTAACAGATACCATGGAGGGAATTCTTACACACAAACGGGGCGGCCCTAACGTACAGTAGTCTAGGCCCAAGAGTATTACAGGCCGTATGGAGCAGAGTCTCTAGTTCACAATGGGCCAAAACTGCAGGAAGGCTACAAGGATTCTGGTAGCACCTCAGTGGCTTGTGCAGAGAGGGCAGCGGCCAGTGAGGTGGTAGTGCCTCATGAGTGAGTACTGTAGCAAGGTCCCGCGAAAGCAGAGCCCCGTCACGTGAGAGGAGACAGGCACTGAGGCATGTTATCATGGATCAGGGAGAGAGATCCCTTCCGTACAGTACGGTACGAAACTCGGTGTGAGGCTGCTGCTGCAACGCTCGCTGTCTCAGCGGGAAGCAGGCCGGAAAAAATAAAGTGAGGCAGAGCAGCAGCCCAGTAGATCCATGTGCGGCTAGCCCCAGGCCCATTCTCCGTTCTGGAGTACTACTAGGAGGACCAGACACGGCGAGCAGGCCGCTGGCACGCTCTCAGGCAGCCTTGGGAGCCCTTCCTCGTCGAGCATGCTTTGAAATCGCCGGTACGTCGGTCACGCACGCGCATGCCGAAGCAGGAAGGAAGCGGTGGATTTATCTACAACATTTTTGATTGAAACATGTGTGTAGTGTATATTCAATGTACTACTAGTAGTTGTAGTAATGCATTATATCTACACCACACGTGTGCTAGATGAATGGTCTAGATAGAGTCTTCGTACCAGGTGGATTTTATAATCTAATTAGCCAGCGCTCCGGGGCACAGCCGCAGGCCGGCAGGCGTCGGGATCGGGCGGCAAGTGGAGCGTTTGTTTAGTTCAGAGACAGCCGAGCCGAGCCGAACCGAGGAGGTGTGGTTAGCCAAAAAGCGGGATTGTTTTTAGCTGGGCGTGAGACGCGGGTCGTCACGTGAGCGCAAGGAAACGGAGTGGGGGACGCCCTGGCGGGGACGTGTCGGCGTTCGGGGAGGCGAGGACATGCCTGGCCTTGGCCGGAAGGCAGTGGGGCGCCAGTGCGGGCGCGGCGCCGTGCCGTGCAGGCTTTATTTACAGAAGAAGCGATGCATCCATCGGCCATCGGCGTCGCGGCGTGGCCTGCGGCGTCTCTGCGCTCTGCCACAAGCTCCAGGGTTTAGTTATTGTGGTCGCTGTCCGGGGGCGGGTTAAACAAAGGAAAGCGGTGTGTGCCCGGTCCCCTCTTTGGGCTGCGCGCGCGGGGCTCGAGGTGCTCGGCTCGCCACCTCGGAAACCTCCCTTCTTCGCTTCTCCCCTTCCCCCGCACAGCTCCTGCCTGCGCTGCACGTTTCCCTCTTCTCCTCCGATCATGTCTTGTGCCTGCCCAGTGGCGTGCCATCTGCGCCCAAAGCTTCTTTCCCCATGGAGACGGCCGGGGCCCCGGTCGCTCGCATGCATCCCGTCGGCACCTCTGCACCCACTTGGCACGTCTGCCTGCGGCTTCCTTCTCTGCACGAAATACGCCGGATTTTCACCCCGACGGGCGCCGTCTCGGTCCGTTCATTCGCCTCTGACAATCCGGTCCTGGTTTCACCACCAAACCAACTGTGATATTTTATGCGAAAAAGGTTTCTCATAGTCATATCAAAGGCGCAAACCTTCGTTCAAAAAAAGGAACAATGTGCTATTTCCTGCTTCTATTTCATGCATGTATATACTTCAACATAATTTACGACGGGAGGTGATGCTCCTGAAGACCTGATGGAAAAACGATCGACCCCTATGACCCTTCCCTTCAATTAATGCGCACATAATTTACGACGAGGTGATGCTCCACCGTGGCAGTGGTACTACTACGTGCAGTGTAATGGAAGCAAAGGATCCAATGCCGTGGAAGCTTCAGTGGAAGAGACGCATGATGCTTCCAATAATTGTCGCTCCATCGTTTCCTCTTGCAGCAGTGTACTGCACTACTACTCCGCCGGTTCATGCAGCCAGAGACCTTTGGATTGTGTAAGTTGGTTTGGTGCTGAAGCACAACAACAAATATAGGAAAAAAAAGAAAAAAGAAAAAAAGGCCAGCAGTTACCCTTTCCCGTCTCTTTTCCTCCAGGCCGGAGTGTCTTCCCTTTTGTCTTGTCACCGCACCATTTGCTAAAAACACTTTTACGACACGGCTGCACCATTCGAGCAATCATTTGTCGTCACCACTCATTGCCAACATTGTGGAGTACTTTGGCATCACCCACTCACCTGACCCAGCATATGCCCGCGTCTGTTTGAGCAGCACAGGTTCTGTTCACGGCATTGCTTGCTTGCTGCTACACTGCTACCGCATGACACCCTCCTGCGCTGCCTGTTTTTCAGGCAAATGCACCTCCACAATCAGGCTGGCGCCTAGAAATGTTGGAAAGGGTGCTCTTCCAAATGGAAAGGAGTTCCTAGTTTTGTCTTTGAGCGAGCGGATGATCGTCGCAGTCACGCAGATGATGATGCCCAACGTACGCGCGGCCACACTCGTCGTTAAAGATGTCATGGCAGATGCGACGATCAACGCGCCTCGTTTCTCGAAACCGGAGAGTCACATGCATGAAAGCGACGACCTTTTTTTTTTTCATCTTCAAAGCGACGACCTTGAGCAAGATGCCCGGGGCATGCAGAGCTTGCCCCCATCTCAAAGAACTTTCAGTTGCAGCTGCTCAGATGAGCGACACTTGTCTGCCTTCTTGTTGATCGGATCAAGTCACAATTCTGAACCAGTTATCTCGCGCATCGCCGCGCTCGAGAAAGTTCAGGCGATCGAGCGACCCCTGCCGACAGACCAGCGCGCGGCGGCGGCGGCACGCCGGCCGGAAAGAAAGGACACGCTCCTCAAACATATACGTGTGGACCATGGAGAATTTACAACGGAGTGGACGTAGCAAGTGGGTGATTACTGTGCGAATTTGCCGGTCCGTTGGCTGCTCAGCATATGGATGGACCAGCTCCAGCCTTCAATTTTTTACAGCGGCTTGATGAACCGGGCCAGGCGCCGAGTCCGACACTGATCACGTCTGTCTTTCTGGCTCAGATTGTTAGGGACCAATGAGCAGTGGAATGATGGGATTAACAGGGCAGAAAGGCTCGTGATCCGTGTTGCGGGCTGCTATCCTAGCATATGATGTTTGTACTTCTACAGAAGGCAATGCATTCCAAACATTTTTTTTCTAAAATAAGGCAAATGATTAAATTTGAACAAGTCTATACATTTTTGGACGGATGTAGTATGAACTGCCCAATTAAGCAGTGATTAATTATTTCTCGCGTCTATGTGACCACATGCAGCGTGTTCTCTTATTAGCACATTTTTCAGCTACCTTGCTGACATCTCAGGAACTTTAAAACACAAATAAAATAAAATAAAATTGCAAGAAGTGGAGAGTACTGTATTTTCGCGTCCATTGAGGATCAAGAATTGTCTGGTACTCGTACAAAAGATGATCGTGCGCACTCTCGAATCCACAGAAATATTGGTGCCGCGCGGGGGTGCCTTCGACTCTTGCGACGACTGTCACAGGACAGGACTAGCGTTCTGGCATGGCTTTTTCGGCAGCCCGGCGCCGCCCTGCTCGGGGTGGCCTTTGGCGCGAGAGGCAGCGAACCCCAGCACGAGGGGGTAACACAACACGGGCGCGTGTCCTCTCATTCTCCCTGTGACGTGCATGGTACTACTGCCCGTCGCTCCGTCGCTTCTCTATTCCATCACACCACTCTCTTATATTCCATGCACCAATGATCATATGCGACACATACGTGGCCGTGGCATGCCGGTTTGTCATGATTTGGGGTGCCAATATTTTTTCCCGAAATTTTCAACTTTCGCCTTTTTTGCTCTAGGATCTTCTAAGCACGAACCAAAGTGATTGCAATGTAAGAGTCCTGTATGCAACCACTCGCATGCACCTATAAGGCAAAAATGCACAGCACGACTGGTTACCGCCTATCTCTATCATCACGCGGCTTTGGAGAAAGAACTGCAGCAACGCAACCCTTTCTCGTCCGAGGATTGGAGCACATCCTTCACACAAAGAAGCGACGTAGTATCAAACAATCAACTTAAAATTGACCAAGAAAAATTGTAATTAATGATGAAGCAGACAGCTCGGACTCCATTAGACAGCAAATATTCAGCATCACACAAAGCAGGAGCATATTTTAAATACAATCAAGGACGATGACAGGATCCAGTACCACATTTTTTCCTCACAACGAACTGGACAACCTTTCAAAAGGATAACTCACATTGTTCTCGTACCCAATTGACAGCCCAATGGAAATTTTTCTGTTAAATCAATGATCGTAGTTGTAGATAGTTAACTGGTGTCATGGTATTTTTCTCAATGAAAAAAGTGTAGATTGAAAATCTTTTTTCTAAATCATATTAATATGTCTTTTTTGATTGAGTACAAACGTTCAATTTTATGCCACGTTTTCAATGGACAAGAAAAAGGGGAAAAAATGTTTTTTTAACTATCGTTCCTTGTACAAATGAATTATTCGACTTGTAATTTGTATGTTAGAGTGCTATAATTGGTGGGGAAGCTTTGCCGCAATATCATAAAACCACTCGCCAGTTGTTTCAGTCGCTTCTTTATTTATTCTCAAGTCATCACCGAAAGTGCCAAATTAATGATTTGATGGCATTTTAGTTTTCTGTATCTTGATTATGCAAAAAGCAAAAGTTGAAACAAATAGTTTTGTATTTAAACATGGCCTTTAAAAGAGGAAAAATGATTGTACTGTATCTAAAGATATCATTCCTAAGTTTTCAAATGCCAACTTTCAAAAGATAGAACATAAAACAGGGCCAATTTGTGACAAACTAGAGTTCGTGGTACCTCCCATTTAATTCGTCGCTAACACTTGAACTAACTTTGGTTGGTACCAATACATCGATACCAACATTTTCTAATCAAGGATCTGCCCAGCTAGCATACGGAGGGAATGAGATCTTGTGCAAAGGCTTGGGGTCAAACGGTGCTGGAAAGCGCAATCTGATACGCAAGGACATTATATTGGGAACAATTTGCAAGGGTTTGCTAAGTAAATTATGGCAGGATTTGGGAGGGTTGAAAAGAGAGAGAGGTGCGAAAGGAGAGGCCAGGGAGGAAGAGCCATGAGCAAGGACCAAGACCAAGGGTTGAGCGGCGGCACGGTGCTCTAGGGAGAATAGCATAGCAAGCACTAGCAGGCGTCGAGGAATCTGAAGTCGTTGTTCAATTGAAGGCAACCGGATGGAAATGGTGGCGAGCCGGAACTCTCATACTTATATACTCGTTGAGAAGCGGCACCGGCCCGGGCAGTGGGCAGACGCGAGCCAAGGAGCAGAGAGAGTGAGAGACAGTGGTGGAGCGCGACAAGGAGGGCTAAATTCACGGAGCCTGGTGAGGCGACCTTTCCGTCCGGCTGCGTGCGGTGTACGTACGTACGGAAGGCCAATAATTGCCGAGCCAAACCCATCCCCAGCTCTGCTTCACTCACTGCTTGTGAGGGAACGGCGCAAACGGAAATTGGAAAGAAGAGCGCATGTGAACCGTACACCGCCGGCCGGCTGGCTGGCCGGGCGCGCCGCGGCGTCGCTTTTTCCTCGTGCGGGATCCCCGGGCGCACGGCAATCGACTATAATAAACACGCCGAAAGCAAGCGCGCGACGCCGTGCCGTAGGTAGAATCGCACATGGATTTCTACGACATGCATGCGGCGCTTGGCCCTTTTGAGCGAAACGCGCCTTGGCTTTATTATGATCACGTGACCGTCCTCCACTGCTGGGTAGGAGTAGGAGTAGCCAAGCAATATACGTACGTATACCCAGTACCGGCAGGCACGATCGTGCTCCATCAGTAATTCGATTCGATTAGCAAGCTAAGCTAGGCTCGGGACCTCGAGTTCGTCCGGGTCCAGCGTCCTTGTCGCTTGCTGTATGGTTGTTTTATTGTCCACCATTATCGCTACTCCTGTAGCATTACTCCTAGTAGTATCATGAAATGGACCGACGCCCCCCGACTGTACTATACTTGTACTCGGTGGCCTGGCACATCATGCCGCCTTACTCCATAATACATGCATGGTTACAACCTACGATTACTTGCTCGTACAGCAACGATGGTACGAACGAGACAAACCCTACCCCAGCCAACCATTACACCGAGATCCACCCGCACAATGTTTCCAAGCGAGCCCTTGGATATCGAAGCTAGTAGGAAGCTGGTGAGCATGCCTTGGAGTTGGCAGCATGGCAGTAACTCCGATCCGGCCAATCTTTCTTTCTTCTCCGGGCAGGGCAGGGCACCGGCCGCAGTAATTGCACACGCCACTAGCGAACAAGAATCCAACGGTCCCGGCACTGCCACCTCGCATCGCCGTCCTCAAAGGCTGCCGCTACGGGCTCCCCGTCCTGCCAAGCCGTACCGTACGCATACCAATAATTCCCTCGCCTTGTATGGTTGCATGGCGCAACACGTACTGCCATGCGTGACCCACCCAAACCTTCCAATGTTTCACCCGTCCCGTTTCACCGCCACACATGTATGTCACGTGGCAAGACTTTTTACAATTCATTTCAACTAATATGCATATACTATTTTCTCCATCAAAACGTTGAAAAAATTGGTTCCTTTTTTGTTCTGGTTGCTTGTAGTAATGGCTATTACGAAGAACTTCATACTACCTTGGTTGATGCAGCGGTTGAAATATTGAAGTATATTCTCTCTATAAGACCCCCCAAAAAAAAAAACACAGACATGTGACCATCCTAAAAGTTCTCTCGCTGTCCATTGTTTGGCGCGATCAAAATCACCAACTCGATCTATCATTCAATCTATGGATCTAGGTACTATTGCATTTGCAAAGGGCATTTGCAACGTCGTTTTCTGCAGCCTACATTGTTGTCGGATTTGATTGTACTCTAAGCAGGAGTACTAACTGATAAAGTTTGTGGCAGAAAAAAATAGTGTTTTGTCAGCATCAACCACAAACTAACAAGGATGCCGTGACTTTAGCCGTTGATCGAGACAACATTTGTCACAGAGTTGCACTCGAAATGAGCCTGTAACCGGGCACGTTTACCTTGTTGGCTCACGGGAAACAAAAGCTGAGGTGATGAGGCGAGCAACCAGGGGTTTGCCTTGTTCGTTGGGAGTTCGCTTGAAAGAAAAAGGGTAAAAGACGCTCACTTCGCGTCACATTTTGGGACCGCGCGCGACCCCATCGCGGTAGCATTTGTCACATTGGCAGCTCACTAGATTGGCAGCTTTCTTTGACAAACGAGTTCTTTGCTAGGTCGGCATCATGCTTGCTTAAGCGTATGAAAGACTAGTAAGCAAGAACTGACAGCAGCTCGATTGGCGTCTTGACCTTTCCGCCGTGCCGGATACGGATACCCACCGCTGATCTAATAGATGCGTGCGTGCATTGCGTTGCGTGGCTTCTACCTCAGGCTATGGCCGATCCATGCCCGCCGCGTTTTCGTTGCTGCCATTTCCAATGCCTTTTTGTGGTGGACACTGGACAAAGCAGAGGCGGCGGCAGGGATCGTCACGAGACGAAACGAGGCGAGAGGTGGGAACCGATGCATGGTCCTGCGGTGGAGTTGTGGGCGCATGCAGGCATGTATAGCGTGCATGCACCATCGATGGGTCGCTTTGCGGCTTGTTTTCACATGCTTATTACTGTGATTGCGGCTCGCCTGCTTCCAAAAGGTTGGAGCGATCTGCCTGTCGTTTGGCCGCTTAGGTCACTATCTTGTTATCTGTTCATGAATCTGATCGACTATCAAAGCGCGCATCCATGGCTTTTGATTTGGATTGCGGAGAACGCTCCATCATGTGCGTGTTTGCTTTCTAAAGCCATGGCGGCGCGTGATTTCAAAATGCATTACTCTACAACTTGTGCTCATGATGCTCTTGCGGTGGTTTATTTTTTCACGGATTTGGCACACAGCTGGCATGGATGGCATCGCCGAAAAGCTGAAACGAAATAGTCTTGTTCTACTATATATTCGAGATTACCATGACCGCGTCATGATCTCCCTGTTGTTCGCTTAGGTAGGACAGTCGATTCGACGTGTGAATTTTGTGGAACGAATGATGAAAATCGGGTCGAGCAGCCGGTGGCTAGGCCGCACCGCCCTGCCACCAGTGAAAACAGTACGCCCTCCCCAATCATCAATCGTGACGCTGTTCAAACACAGTTTGTTACTGTGTTCGCCAGTCACCAACGACGCGGCCATGACCATGCATGGACTGACTCAGGGGTGCGCGACCCTGCCGGACCAAAATGCAAACACGCAGACATCGGCAAACTTTTAGTCAAAAAATCGACTTAACTGGGAGCACAATTTGCGTGGGAAAAGTATTACAAAGCTGATCGTAGATGCCATGCAACAAGTGTTTTTTCTCCAGAATTTATCAGTGATCCATTCCATGTGGCATGTTCCCAATTTGTTCAATGAGCCATGATATTGTTCACTTAGATATTTTCCCTCCTGTTGCAAAAATTGAACAATATTCAGTGCAGTTCCCCACGACATTTCTCTATTACAAATAGAACACCATATATCTGAGACATTTATATTTTGTAAAAGCATGGGCCCCGTAAACCTACAATCTTTTTAAAAAAAAACGAATTTCAACATGTTGAACACTATCCAAAGTTAAATGAGGCAACATTTACTAATGGGCCCATATTGCCAGCAAGTTAGAAAGTTGCAATCTTTAAAAATAGGATGTCAAAAGATTTGTAGATTTACCATGATTTATTTAGAAAATGAAAAACAATTAATGTCAAAATAAATTATTGATGTTTAAAATTTACTTTAATTTTCACATAGAAATGTAAGCACGGATAGTGTTAGCACTGATAAATCGTGATCACGAATCAAGGAAGCTCTAGTTGAGTGGTAGCACATGAACGACGTTGTGTTTGTAATGTAAAACTGGTATTGCCTAGCACAAGTGCAACAGCGTTTGGTTAGGTTATATTGTTGTAGGATTTTTAGCTTATAAAAATACAAGTTAGTCCTAATTATTTAATTTAAAAGATAACTATGGATAATATGGGTGAATAAGCACCATGCAATCAAAGTTAAAAGGATTTTAAAATTTTATTTACAATTCTTCATAGATTTTTTTTACCTCAACTCTTCAAAGTATTTTTATTTGGATAACAACTTTTCTGGCAATGGTAGAGGGGAATAGTGCCGTGGCCGGCGTGTATGGAAATCGCTACAGTGATTTGTTACCCAGCGTGTGTGGAATCTGTGGATGTGTGGGATACCGATGTTGGTTTGGTATAGGCGGCAGGCTAGATCAGGCTAGATCCCACGCATCAGCGGTTAGCTTTTAACGCAGCTGCAGGATCGGCAGGCAGCAGAAGAAGGTCGTCAGTGTGCAGCTGTGGCGAGGCAGAAGGGCGGAGCGAGGAGAAGGAAGAGGACAAGGGGCCAAGCGGGAAGCCAATAAAAGGGCGTGCCGTTCCAGCGCCAAAGATGGATAGATAGGGAGTGATCGAGAAGATCGCACAGAGGAATTTCAGTGTCCCCACAGCACCACTCGCTTAAAATCTTCTTTCTTTCTCCCTTTGCTCCTTCCTTCCCTTTCCTTCCTTTCTCGCCGCCGCAGCCCGCAGCAGCAAGCCTTCTCTCTCCTCTTTCCTGCATGTCACTCTCCTAGGCAGAGGCATACAGACTTACAAATCATAAAAATAAATTAGCAAGTGACAGAGAGAAAAGCTCCCCACTAGCAGCAGATCGATAGGTGCATAGCCTAGTGTCTTGGAAGCTCTTGAGATCGCGTGGTGGGGAAGAGGAGGGGAGTAATTAAGAGATCAGGGATAGAGACAGGGCGCTCTACTCCACCACGGGAGGAGAGGAGAGGAGAGGAGAGGAGAGGAGGGAGGGAGGAGGAGCAAGAGCTCAGCGAAGGAGATTTTTATTCGCGTGCTCCTTTTTATCTGCTGCGTTGCCTGCTGCTGCCACCGCCGCCTGCTGCTGTAACGAAATCTAGGCTCTATCTACAGGCCGGGAGGGAGGGAGTGAAGAATTTTGCTGAATTTTAAATCGCCGCCTCCGCAGCGGAATTCCGGGGCTATAAGTGTGGCTTCGGGACGGCGCTTCCCATCCGACACCGGCGCCTTCGCGGCCTG
>LAPY01003667.1:19353-32149 GCA_000970635.1 Eragrostis tef
CAGCGCCAGGTTCAGCAGCACGGTGAGGGCCTTGTCCGTCCACTCCGAGGACGGCGTCAGCACGGTGTGGAGGCTCTCGATGAGGCCGGAGGAGAGGAGGTACGGGATGTTGGGCGCGTGCAGGGAGAGGTTGTACAGCGTGAGGAGCGTGTCCAGACGGCAGGTGTTGCTCCGGGAGCCGTCCTCCCTGAGGCCTCTGATGAGTAATGGGATGGTGTCGCTCGAACCGATGATCTCTTGCGCCTCGGGCAGGCAGGAGAGGTTCAGGAACATTGCGACGGCAGACTCGCAAGTTTCCGGTTTCTGTATCATCAGCTCAATCAGGGGGATAACTCCAGCTGAGAGCAGCTGCCTCTTGTTCCTGGAAACAAAATGAATATGAGACTTTTATCACACAGTTTATGCCCCAGTGGCCAAGTAAACAAAGGAAGCTGGTATTTACCTGTCATTGCAGACAGCAAGATTGAAAAGAGCCATTGTTCCAACCTCCTGAGAATTCAGATCGTCTCGGCAGATAGCGATCTTCAGAAAATAGACAAGCGGCTCGGTAATACCATTAGCACCCACATAGTCCCTGAGTTCATCATCATTCTTTAACCGAAGTCTGATTTCCTCAACCACCTTATATTGCTCCTCCGTACCCTCAACGTCATTCTTATTCAGCACATGGAGCCACTGTTCACATCTCTCTGGCACATCCTCTCTTGAGTTTTCATGAGAGCTCCTCTCTGGAGAGTCTTCAACTTCGCATATCTCGGATGTAGACTCCCTGGAGTCCTGACGAGAGTATTTATCTGGAGTGATTTTATCCATGCATAGCTTGGATGTGACCTCTCCAGAGTTCCGGCGAGAGAAATTTTCCGAAGCAGCTTTACTCTCTGACTTGATGCCATCCTTTGCACCCATGGCTTCAAACAAAACAGTGCTGACGCCATTAGTGACCAGACATGTGCTATTTTTCAGGGATGAAATCTTCAAATATTTTAGCTTGGGAGATTCTGGCGGTGCAGATGGAACTAGAATTCCGTTCTGTTCACACCAAGATGCTATGAGACCCTTAATACAGTAATTGGGTGTCATGGAAAGCTGGGACAGCTGCTTGCGAGTTTTTGGGCAGGTTGTGTTGCCACTGTCGAACCATTTCTCAATGCAAGCTCGTTCGTATGTCTGACCAGATGCAATAACAACAGGATCATACATGAGCTGCAAGGAGATTGGGCACCTCAGCTCCTCAGGTGGCAATGGCATGCTCCCTGATAACCCTTTGATCTGTTTCAAATTGAAGGAACCAACCCTAGGTATTTGCCTTTCAAGAACCTGACCATCTCCAGGGAGATCGATTGAGTTGGACACTGATATAAAGGAGCAAGGAGGACTTGAGCACTGGGAGTTGGTGTTATCTGTTATTTCATTTCTAAATATATTTGAGTATTTCCTCATGAGGTGAAGTAGGTAGGCTGCAGTCGATTCCTTTTTCGCATCCTCCTCTGCGTGAGCTCTCTCAAGAAGCCTCCTAAGCACTCTTCTCTCAGTAAGGGCTGCTGCAGATGATGCAATACCAACCCGAAAAGCAGTTTGACGGAAAAATTCAAGTTCACTGTCGCCAAGGAATCCATTGGATTTGCTCTCATTCTGAATTAGTTGATTCACTTCATCACCGATTTGTTTTTCAGACTCATCCAAAGCAAAAACAGCTTTATCCAGCTCTTGTGTAATCTCTGTTATCTGAAATTTGAAAGTCCAGATAGTTATCAGAGGTTAATGCATCCAAGTTATTTCTCAAGAGAAGATCTAAACAATCAAGATGGAGCAGTTAATAGCTACAGGCAACATGAATGAACTTGCTCATCAATAAGAGGACATATCAAAGGTAATAAGGTATTGAAGGAAACTTTGAAACTATGGAAAAACAATGGAACTTTAGGATCCTTGCAGTCCATAAATATTGTAAAACTGTGATTCACTGATAATTAGTCATCAGGATCCATTAGAATCTGTAACTAAAACTCTAGAGGTTGAACAAAGTTAGCTAGCAAAGCTAAATTTCTTCAAGATTAGTGATACCTTAGAATTAAGCACTTCAGGAATTGTTTCTTCCACTTGGTGAAGACTTTCCAGAAGTGCTTGTCTTGACTTCTCAAACTTTGTAAGAACACATTCTGCTGTAGCAGCCTGCAATGCAGAGCAAAAAAAAATGACCTATAATCCGTCCAAAGTTGTTATCTACTGTTAAAGGCAGCAGAATATCTGCCAAGCATGTATAGTTATCCAACGACATGACAGTACAAGAACAATTCATGTATCCATCCTTTTTTATTTATAAAATTTATGAAGCATGTGCATGTATCAAACTTATATACCAAGTAAAGCTTGCTACACTCTGAGCAATCCTGGAGTAAATTCTTGGCCTTCTCAACAGATATGCTCAAAGAACTTAAGACGAGAAGTCCAGAACTGCTTCGCGGTATTTTAGTTTCAAGGGCAGGAATGACATCCAAAACTTCAACCACTGCTGTGTGAAGTTGCTTACATAGTGCTCCATGTAGCTGCACAAAGAGACAAAGAACAGTCAAACTTCTTTTACAAACCTAATATTCACACTGATGAATAGGCAAAACTAGTTAATAAGGAAAGTGCAAGAATAAAAGAAAACAAAGAGAATCACTTACTGTTTTGTTATTTATCAAACCTATCAACTTATTTTTTTATGATTTCACATAAGAATATGCTATATGATTAATACAATTTCAGCTACAACGGTAGAGAAATTTAGAAGCTTGTAGTTGTTTCCTAAACTGGAGGCACCTATGTACGCAAGCCCCACAAGACAGAATGAAACTACAAGCATCTGTGTCTGACAGTGGTGCCTAGAACAACAGAATAAAATCATGTAGATATTATAGCATTATTGGCTTCAGGTGGAATGAGGGGCTCAAGTGGATTACCTTCCAATTGTCAGCAGCAATAAAGTCCCCATCCACCTCAATTCTCTCCATGGCCTCCTGTTAGTCAAATTTCATCTGGCAAGAGAATTGGCGGCCAATTATACAGTGTAGTGTTAGTCTACTTACAATAGCGCTCAGCGCAGATATGTGCTATCATGAAAAGCATTCAATAAATTTGTTTATGATGAGCATGCACGCACAAGAAAAATTTATGGATGTTTACATGAAACCTTCATATAAATCTACAACTAATGGAAAGGTTTTTCCATTGACAATCAAAGTCAAATCGGAGTCTAGTTTTTTCAGCCTAGACATTTACGGTATCATGTTCAGCAGTTTTTGCCCCCCTAATCACATACTCCCTCCTTCCCTCAAAGCCTGTCGTTTTAGCCAAAGACGTTTTTCCCGCAATAGATGTCGCCTGCCAGGCTGCCAGCTCCCGGTCCCACGCCCTTCTGAGCCACGTGGTGTCGTCCTCCTCCAGAAAATGGAAAAAAAAAATCCCTCTATCTCCTACTCTCTCTCCAGCGAATGAAAAAATCCCTCTATCTCCTACTCCTCTCCGGCCAAATCCTCATCGATCTACATGAGTGGCGGGCAAGATAAACTGAGCGCTGACGCTGTCGGTGTGTTCGGCGCTCCCAGTGAGCTGGGCAGTCGGATGCGTGGTCGGGAGCGGCGCCGCGTCACTGTTGGGATTGAACTGCTGGTGCACGAAGCCGGCGGGCGCGGTGAAGAGCTCGGGAGCATCCATGACGCGCTCCTCATCTGTGCGCAGGCGTCGCCGCCGTCGGGCAGCTCCGCTACGAAAAGTCGTCCGGGGCCTGGGCCGGCGAGGCAAGGGAGCTCATCAGGAGAAAACGCCTGCGCGACGAGGCCGACGACGACGACGGGGTGGAGGTCGTCTCCGTTGTCGGGTCACCAGGCCTGGGAAAGACGACGCTCGCCGGTGTGACGTCCGGTCGCATCGTCATCCGTCCCGCAAATCCGTCGGAAATCAGCAGCTCGCAGGTCGGCGCCATGCCCTCGCGGCCAGGCTCCGCGTGGTGGACTCGAAGGTTCTTTTCTTGGCATTTTTTTTTCCTTTTCTCTCCGCGGTGCACTCGCTTGGACGCACGCGCGCGGCCGCATCCCAGTGTCGTACCGAGGGCAACAGAGTCATTTCCAAACTCGTTGGTTGTTGTGCCGATGGCCAGAACGACAGGAATTGTGGGATGGAGGTAGTAGATCTTTTCAACCTTTTATTTCCTGGTAAATTGAAGGCCCAGATGCTCTACATAATATGGATACGTCAACTACATGTTCAAGACTGAAAATGGTCAAACTGCATAGGTTTGATAAATGCATTAAACTAAAAAGGAGTTAGAACATGATATGATTACGTCGCAGGGTGCAAACCGGCATAGTACAATTTAATTTACACAATAAAACCAAGCCATGATTATGCTTTTCTTTTGAAACTTGCACCGGTCCTTTTTCATCAGGCATGATATGATGCAGCAAACAATTACAGGAACGGTTCTTCCGGATGCTAAACAGTAGCAACTGTGTACAACAGATTCCACATTCCAAATCATGAATAAGCCTATGAATGCAGAAACTGCAGGCCAAGCAAACATGTCAGGGAAAAAAAATGGCAATGAATTGTTTAAGGCTGACAAAGCATGAAACAGGAACCATACCGGACGCAATCGTTCGAGATGACAAAGGAGCAGGCCTTGAATCTCTCCATGGATTTTCCCAGCAGCCTCACCGACCGTCCTTGCTGGCCTCCGCCCACCTCTGCGCTGCCGTTCGAGCGGGCACAAAGCCCGGAGGGAGGAGGACGGGTGGGGAGGAGAACAAAACGCCTGTGCGCCGTTGAACCGCGAGCGGCAAGCACCCTGCCGGTTAGGGGAGGCTGCCATTCTCGTCGGGTCCGAAAGCCTCGCGCGCTGGTCAGGCCAAACTTAGCAGACGGGTGCCTGCACGGATTCGTCGGGGCAGCGTGCGCAATGGCGCACGCGGACCGAGATCGCGGACGCCCAAGGTCGCGGCGGCGCTGTTTTTTGGGAACCGGATCGTCTGCCGAACGGCAGCGGGCAGTGCGCTCGTTGATCCCGCAACGAACGGCGATGACGCTTCTTGGTCGTTTCCTTCGTTTGCACGCAGGCTAGGACGGCCCAGAATATCGAATGGCCCAGGCAGCCCAACGACCCTGTTTCTAGCTTACGAGCACCCTGCGCTCCGGTTCTGCGCCGCCGCCAAGGAACGCCGCAAATGGCGTCTGCTCGTGCAAATGCCGCAAATGGCTACGGCGAGACGACCTTGACGAGGTAGTATTGTCTCCCGCAGCTCCCCACCGATGCTTGCGCGCCTGTCGGACATACCCAACCTGAGTACTTTTGCACTACCCGTTCGGTCTCGGATTTGCCATTCAGATTGTGACCGAGTTCCTTCACTCAACTACTGACCGGACCAAGCAGCGATGACCTGAAAATTTAGGGATTCTTTCAGTTGTCGATTGCATTTTGTTGTTGGCAATTGTATGGTTGAAACTACTCTGCGATTGTGGAACTTTTTATTGGAAAGCCACGCTGCAATTGCTAGATGGAATGTTCATTGTTCAAGGAAAAAAATGTTGTTCTTCGACACAAAACATTCAGTGATAGCAATCTGAGAAACTTCCAGTAATTGAATTGACTTTCTTTCAAAATTTCAGTTTACAAATAGTTGAGTGCGGGGCAGATGCGGCGGCGCGGGGTTCCGCTGGGCGGCGTTGACTAGTTTTGAGCAGTTTTCCCTTAGATTGGGCCACGCTGGGCCGCTTTAGGCACACGATAAAGAGGCAAGCAGCACTGCTGGCTGGGAACATGCGGACGACCGTTCAATTTGAGATCGACGGGCCCGCTGCCGTTCGGCAGACGATCTGGTTCCGTTTTTTGGGTGAGCGGAGGACGCTGGACGGGGGCGCGCCGCGAGGCAGGGTGGCGCTGGCACGATGGCGTATTCAGATGTGGAACATTTAAAAGTCTTATAAATAACCGAGGATTCAAAGCTCAACACAGCTGGTTTGCCCGAGTGGTTAAGGGGGAAGACTTAAGATCTTCTGCACTGAAGCGCGCGTGGGTTCGAACCCCACAGCCAGCATGTTTTATTTTTTTCCTAGTTATTTTTTCCTTTTTCTTTTTGGCCCTTCCGTTTGCCAACTGTATTTTCTGTCTCTGATCGTTTCGTTTGTTTTGTAGGGTGGCCGGCCATTCAAAGGCCGAACTCTGAAGTCAGAACTGCAGCTAGCAATACTGAAAAGTTGTATTTTCATCTCATTTTGCAGGACAGTCTAAAGCTCAGCCACTCAGGCCGGATTCTGAAGTATGGACCGTAGCTCGCAATGCTGAAAGTTTTCTGATTGCAGAGTCCCGCCGGAAAAGATAACTAAGGGCTTCGCTTGGATTGGAAGAAACTTTTTTTTTCTACATTTTTTCTGTAAAATTCCTGTATTTCAAACGAGCCCTAAAAGTAGACTAGCAACCGACAGCCGCAACCACGACTCGAATAGACTATATAAAAAAATTACTCCTATATAGACTAGCACCAGCGTACGAGCAGGGCAATTGTTGAATGACTGAAACCTTACAACTTAGCAGTAGCCTAATTCACTACAAAAAAAATAATTATTGGTCACGAAGATACTTAGTGACTATATGTGTTGTTGGTCACAATAGTTATTTTGTCAACAACAATCTTGGTCACATTTTGGTGGCTAAAACCTTGTCGTTATATGTACATAGTGACCAATAACTGTATATGTTGGTCACTAAAATTATATAGCAACCAACACACTTTAGATGACTACATATAACGTTTGTCACTAAAATTGTATACCCACAAAAAATTTCAGAACTTGGTTACTATTATTTTAGTGACCAATTAAGATTTTTTTTCTTGTCACTAAAACTCAGTTTTCTTGTAGTGATTCCTCGTGCAACACCAAAACTTCAGGGCAAGAGAGAAAATAGGGATATGCTTCTGGTTAGCCATATGAAACAGCACAAACATCTATTTCTAGTTTCAAACTAAAAATTCCATTGAATGAAGAATAAAGAAAGGTCGCCATCGATTTGCTGCTGAAGGTCCCGTGAAGTCTGCAGATTGTCTTCGGTGCTCTAGATATCCCAGGTACCATCTGTCACCCAAACATTTGCAGTGGCATCATGTGTATTCCAAGGATCATCGTAGCTAATCAACTCCTTGAGGAATGGTTGCCGCGGCAGGTGCACTTCTCCTTGTCTTCCTTCAACGCCTGCTCGTGCATTGAGAAAACTCAACGTTCTTACGTTCCTAGTTGCATTGTGCTAGTAGGGGCTAAGCGAAACGTCCATACCTGCAGTTCGCTTTGCAGTCCCCTGATATGCTCAACTGCTAAGTCCAGCATGTCCGCTGTACTCGTTTGCTGCCACATTTTCAAAGACCGAAAACAGATTATATAATTGAATGCCTATATACAAAGCGACCATACGAATGGCATGGATAACATTTAATATTGATAATGCACCACCTTATCCATGTTAGGCACGAGTGCCTGCAACTTCCTGAGCTTCTCGCTTATCCTTGTTCTTCGCTCCTATCACATTAATTACTAGTCACATGCCTGAAGATCAATCTTAAATAATCTCCAAAAATAATAACGGTACCAGTGCTAGATCCAGAAGATCATCTTGAAAACGATGATGATGTGTTATTATATATACTACTGGAGCTACTCCATATATTACTACTAAGGTTTCAGAGATAAGTTCGGCACAGCTATAAAAACTTGCATGAACAGTGCATGCCATCGTGAATACCAAGAATATGATATTTGAAATATAAGTCGTGTAATACCCGTTCTGCGATGCTCCTTGGGTGCGTGGCACATCCGCGTTTGGCTCTTACTCTGAAGGGAACCTGGTCTTGCTGCATCTGCAGGTTTGCCTCCTTCGTTACACCAAACTGCATTGACAGATCCATATGTAAAAATCATGCAGCTTAGCTACACACACAACTGCTCACTCTGGTTAGAAAAGCTTCATAAGGACATGCAAGAGCAGAGCAGTTTGTACTGCTCATTCAGTTGGAAATTAAAGCACCAAACTTTTCCAGCCGGGAGGTAGTGATTTCTTAGTAGCTGATTAACTACTATATTTAAAACGGCGAAATGCATATTTATGAACGTAGTAGATAGTACCTGTAATTCATAGTTACTAAGGGTGGCGATGATGTCATCATTGTTGTGTATTCCAGCTTTGCTTGATGGACTGGAGAATGCAATGGAATTTGAATCCTCCCACGATCCAATTGAGAACCCACCAGAGAAAGAACGGACAACATTGCTCGTAGTGATGTTCTCTTCCGAGGGGCCAACAGCATGCATATGTTCAGTGGTGTCCTGGGAGATTTGAGTGAGTGTTCCTTGTCTAGGTAAGTTCATTGGGGACTTCATCTTCTTGTTATAGCTACTCATTGTCTGGTGAACCTCATTGCCTCCTCCAACTCTTGCACTTGGAAAACCTACTTCATTTCCATACAGAAAACACATAAGGAAAACGTGCGTTATTATTTCTAGATGTAGTCCGAACTGGGAATCAAGGACAGTAGTAAACTTGAACACATTCAAGTACTGAAGTAAGAAGTTTTCTACTTTCTCTCATAAATCACAAATTGACTGATTGATTTAATCGCAAGCCGCAACCAACCAATATAATCTCCCCGCTGTGGGGGAACCGAACTGGCGAAAGCTCGTTGGACAAGATGAACTCCCTTCAAGCTGATGGTGATGGTTTCACAGCATTCCACGGGCCACCTACTCTTACTCGATGTCTTTGGAGAGGCCGGTTGGAGGCGGCCGGCATCACAGACTTGCACATCCGGCGTTTGATATAGTGTTACCACCAACAAGGAGAGCATTAACGAAATGTAGAGGTGGCAGTAGTGGATATCACTAAATCACTAATTCACAATATGGAAGCAAAATTAGGGGAACAAATATAAATCAAACCCCCTGGCCAATTGAATGAGCGCCTCGTCGTCGAGTATGAGCACTGAAGAGTGAAGCAGACAACAACCCATTGATGAAGAGGTCCAGGCCCTTCCAGTGCACCATGCACGACGCTCATGTTGGACGGCACAGAGGCAAGGCGAGGAGGTGCATCATTTTGTGTAGAGGTGGAGAAACACGTCACGCACACGCACCGCGAGCGTTAAAAGTTTGTAGCACGACCTCCAAAGATCTTTGGCAACCATCTTGGACTACAGCACGGCAGCACGATCGACCTCGCTCTCCACCCACCAACAAAGGACTCAAGGCACGACAAACCATGTGTTGCGAGGAGCAAAACGCCCAAATGCGTCCAGTGATCGCGCCGAACACAGATCCAACTACACCAAACACCGCAACAGCAAACCGAGGCAACCGTATCAGTCACCAACATCATAAGGCAACAATGAATGGCAACAAAACAGGCTAGCCAGCGGATATTAATTAGTCCGCTGGGGAGGAGCAGCATGGTCAAGCAGGAGGGATGGACAGTCAGCTAAGCGCTGACCCTTCGTGCCTCTGATGTAGCATCTGCTGAAAAAATGGATACTAGCTACGTGTGTACCGTTGAAGTGTGAGTAATTGATATGTGACATTACTTTCAAGTACTAAAATGAGTTTGGTTCGCAGAAAAAGTATCCAATGAATTTAACATAAAAACCTGTACATATGTCTCAAAGATAAAGTCGTGTTTATTTGAATCATCGGTATGACGAGAGTTGCTTCGGGTCATTTCTGCCCCCCAATGATTTAGTCAGTCCTATATCAAAAAACTTAATATACCTAGAAGGCTGTAGCAATACATTGCATAAAATGTCCCATGATTTTTATGTGAACTTAGCATACATGCTGGCACTCCCATACTAATTACTTCGAAGTTAATTCGGCAAAACAAAGTATTATATGAGCGCCACACTTCATTGGTCCACATAGTATTATAATCAGTGATTCCTAATATACACCCTCTCTGCCCTCTCCATTTTCTTTTTGTTGTCCTCAGAACAATATGTCCTTCTTGTACAAAAGCTGTATAGCTAGTTGTATAGTACTATAGTTTCCACTTTCTAGCAAAGATAATTATTCAATGTTCCGATTCTTTCCAGTAATTATTAATATATATTCTTTCAAGATAATTATTCAGCGCTCCAAATGCTTCAGATTGACCATCATTTTTACTTGAATTGTTCATTAAACCAAAGGCATAAGTTACAAGTTATCTCATCACAAACTTTAGATTTACTGGCATTTACATATGAATAGTCATCCTGAACATCTGCCAAGCGCAATATCTCGACTGTTAGCGTTGATTTTATTATTTTTACTGTTATGAGATGAATATATCCAAGCATCAACACAAATAGTTGCAACACAACTCTGCCACATTTTCCTAGTTGCCAATTTGGTTTACGGTGGCGTAGACGTCAGCATGGAGAGGTCAGCTGAATCTGGACATGTGACAGCAGTGTAGGACCCTTATACCAAATTCAGTGGGGTCCTTACTAATATATTCGGTCAAGTGGGAATTGATCAATCCGCTATGATCAGCAAGTTGGTTTGGGTTGGGTCTTGGCGACTCGGAATTATCCATTGAAGAAGTTCGGGGCCATACAATACGCATTCCGACTGCATGGCCGTTATAGGCTTGTAATTAGGACTGCTTAAACTATCATCGTTTCGACTACTGCCTTGGGCAGAATTGCCCTTCACTACAAATTTGGAGTTGGAAACACTAATGTGTGGTACTCCATCTGCCTCCATCTATTTTAGGATCAGCAATAAACCACTTTATATTAAGTTGTCAGCCAACATAAATGTGTACAACTCAAAAGAAAATGAATCAAATAAATATCTGAAGAGATATCAGTTAGCATGATGCGTCCACAATCTAATTAATCTATTCCACAAATGTAGGTTGTCGACAATGTGAATGATAATTTTAGAAGAATGCCAATGAAATTTCAGACATCTTTCATTAGCATAAAACAAACAAAAATAAAGTTTCATGGTTTTACATTACTTAGCACTGATTAAAAATATGGTAGGTGCATATTTATACAACATTGTGGCTAAATTTATCATAATGGTTCATTCAGAAAAAAATATCATAATTTATAGTGAATGATAAACAATACAAACCAGACATAAAGAAGGGATCAAAGTTAGACAAAGTGAAGCATAACCACTTGAACCACCGGGAGATGCAAGAACTTCAAGTAGGTGAGGGCAAGCGCATTAGAACTAAAAAGTGTGTATAAGAGGTCTATTGGGTTCAATTATTCCGTATGGGTTTTGTATTTACGGCATGGGTTTAATTTTTCTTTTAGTGGTAGGCGACATCCCCGTTGACAAAAGGCGTATGTGATGACTTCATGAATCCCAAGATCAGCTAATCCAGTCTCTCATTGGTGCTCATAGGGGTAGGATGTGTTTGCATGTATTCATAAGGATGAGTACCTCTGTTTGTGCCTCTAAACTCTCTAGTGTGTTTCAAAAAAAATGTCTATTACGTCCACAATCCCGTGAGCCCGCTTGCAATAGGCCCTACCATGAAAACTATGGTATCTATGCTGCCCCTAGTTTCTCCATCCTAGCTAGCGGTTTCAGCAGGGAACCAATACCGCATCTTCATAAAGAGAAATAAAGGTTCTATATTTGGATATAAATGGGTTGAATCACAGATTGTCAATGTCAACTAGTAAAACGCACGTGATTGAGAAGGAAAAAAAAGGCATGTTTCAGATGAGATGATCCACTGGTTACTATTTTTTTGCAACTTGAATCAGTATGAAAAATATGCTGATCTTGGGATTCACGAATCTGTTGGATCACAAGAGGAGTTATGTGTAGGATCTATGAAACACAGAACTAAACATGTTAATTAACGAAAGGTCCAAACGAGCATTCAGAGTAACATACATAAGATATGCCACTTGATTTGGTTTTTGAAAGACAAGAAGCAGCAACAAAGAATGCATGTCCTATTGACATTATGAAAAGTCTGATATAGACACCATGCTTGCCTTACTATACATTTATAGTAAAATTCGTGTTACTAAATTAGGTAGGGAAATCTTTTGTCCACAAATGGAGCAAATTGCTGGAAACACACAACCACGCACAAATGCCAGCCTTTTACCCACCGAAAATGGAGCAAAAATGCTGCTGCTCGAAAAGAGAGTGTTGGTTGCACGTGTGCCACTACTACTGCATCTTCCGGGAGGAAAGGCGAACACAAGAAATGACAGCTTAATCTCTCTGCCAAAGAGCTCATGCGGCATATAAAGAATGCCAAAGAACGCAGTATCAGCTGACAAAAACGCTCGACTGTGGCACAACACAACTAGTTCAAATTCTTTCAGAAGCGAATGCAAGGCTCCGAGGTTCCACATGTGTAATTGCCTTTGCAGAGGCAGAAACATTCCTAAGACTTATGGGTCTCATTTTTTCAGAGGGAAGCTAGAAAAGGAGAAGAACTAAAGAGGCGGTTCTATCCAATTAATCCACCACTCCCCATCCCAAATTGAAGAAGCAACAGATCTTTTTAGAGCTCTTTTTAATAGTGTATGGCCAAAGCAATTAATCTTGAGAGAAAAACAGCTCGAAATGCCAGTGGCACGGTGAGATATATGTGTTTCGGCTATCGGAGAATTTCATGCGAGTGAAGAGGGGGACTGGTAACTATATACGGCATGAAACCAACTAGAGTAGCAGCTTAGCAATGCTCCTTACCGTTATCCACGACGGGGCTGGAGAAGAACCCCGGCGGCGAGCTGCTGTGCCGCGGCAGCGCGCCCCC